>JAJMDW010000002.1:76354-105993 GCA_030573755.1 Starmera amethionina
AAAAAAAAAAAAAAAAAAAATTCCGGTTCACAAAAGTTTGAATTCCGGAAAATTTTGATGTTGAAATTTTGAAGCAAGTTGAAAATTCGGTTGGAGTTTGATAATTGTAAATTGGAAGTGTTTGGCGATGTCGCTGTTTATTCAGGACGATGCAAGTGACGAGGAGGCGCTTTTGGTACAGCTGAAACAGCAGTCGGAAGAGAGGGGAAAAGAAGCACAGATTGAGCATGAGAAGCAGTTTTCTTTGATTATTAACAACAAAGAAGAGGAACAAGATCTTGTTGATGAGATTGATCCATTGGACGTTAGTTTGACACTGCCATTGAAATACCAACAACAAATTTTGGAAGACATAATTGCACAGGACTCATTGCTTATTTTAAGTAAAGGTCTAGGTTTACTGCCAATTGCTGCTAATTTACTTCATACTTTATGTTCGCCTGCAATAATCAACGGTGTAAGGAAAAGATCTCTTGTTCTGCTAATCAATGCAAATGATCACGACAATGAAATCATCTCTGAGGAATTACAAGAACTTTCCTGGATTGACGATGAAGATGATGCTAACCCCAATATGGATTTAGACTTAGATGATGACAGCATGACTAGATCCAGACCATTTCATATAATGAAGAGTGAAAACTACACTGCTGATAAAAGATCCAAAATATATCAAAATGGTGGAATAATGTCAGTTACTTCAACAATTCTAGTTGTTGATTTTTTGTCAGGTATAATAAACCCTTCAAAAGTTACAGGTTTAGTGATTTTACACGCTGAAAAGGTCAATGATCTATCTAATGAATACTTCATCGTCAACATGTATAGAGAGAAAAATAAATGGGGGTTTGTTAAGGCTTTAAGTGATAACCCTGAGGAATTTGCATCTGGATTCCAACCTTTATTTAAAAAATTGAAAGATTTAAAATTACAAAAAATTTTATTATGGCCTAGATTTCATATTGAGGTTTCATCTTCTTTAATCACAGAAGACACTAAAAATGTCACAGAAATCAAAGTGGCAATGACAGACTATATGAAGAAAATTCAAGCTGCTTTACTTGCATGTTTGAAAAAATGTATTGAAGAATTAAGTAGGAAAAATAGAAGTTTAGCTATTGAATATTGGGATATTTCAAATGCTTTGGATATTGATTTTATGACTAGACTTTATATGATTTTTGATCCTCAATGGCATAAAATTTCATTTGAATCTAGACAATTATTGAAGGATATAAAACTTTTAAAAGATTTATTAAGAAATTTGATTGCTTATGATTCAATTGATTTTTATCAAGCGATTCAATTAGTTATTGAAGCAAATAAACCATCCCTTGACAAATTCAAAAATAATGAATCTCCTTGGCTTATGGCTGAAGAAGCTCAAACAGTGATATCCTTGGCTAAATATAGAGTACTTCAAAATGATAACTATTATCTAGAAGAAGCTCCAAAATGGGAACAATTGGCCATTTTACTAGATGATATTGAACAGGATAGAAAACTAAATGCTCAGAAAAAGGGTCCTGTATTGATAATGTGCTCCAACTCAAAAGTTTCCAAACAGTTACAAAGAGTTATAAGTGGAATCAAAGAATCTAAATCTGATAATGATCTCAGAAGTGAATCATTCGGCATCAAAAGTTTTTCAGCTAGAAGATTGATGATGAATAAACTACGTCATTATATGGATTCACAAGAAAATAATAAAAAGGTTACAACTACAATCAAAGAAGCCAAAGAAGTTGATTCAGAAGAGATGGAAATAAACATTTCAAAAGCTTTTTCCAGAGGACCAATAACAACTAAAAGAAGAAGAACTAGAGGTGGAAGTGCCGTTGCTGCAGTGCAAAGGCTAATGAATGCTCCATTACCTGGTGAAGAAAGTATTGATTTGGATATCAATAGGGACGAGATTGAAATGAACTTAATGGATTTAGAGCAAGATGATGATGACGAAGATGAGGATGAATTTGAAGAAATTGAACAAGAAAATGATGAAGTTCAAATGTTGGAACAAGGTTTCAGTATTGAGCAATCATCAAATGTTCAGTCCATGTTTGAATACATTTCTAGAGATTCACAAGTTATTATTGGTACCTTTGATAACCAAGACTCGGCTTTATTGAATCAAATCATGCCTTCATATATCATTTTTTATGAACCAAATTTGGAATTTGTTAGAAAAGTTGAAGTTTTCCAAGCAACTTATAGAGAAAATCAAGCAAAAACGTATTTCTTATACTATAGTGACTCTATAGAAGAAGAATTTTTTTTAAAATCTATCAGAAAAGAGAAAGATTCATTCACAAAATTAATTAGAGAAAAATCATCACTTGCATCTCATTTTGAGACAGATGATGACTCGTCTCGGTTCAAATTCAAGAAAACTGCAATCTTAAACACTAGAATTGCAGGAGGTGGAGGTCATTATTATGATCCAAATCATGAATTTAAAGTCATTGTTGATACAAGAGAATTTCGTGCTCCTTTACCAGGCTTACTTTATAAAAATGGAATGAAAGTTATTCCAGTAATGTTAACTGTTGGTGATTACATTATTACTCCAAAAGTTTGTATCGAGAGAAAATCAATAAGAGATTTGATTGGAAGTTTCAATAGTGGAAGAATTTTTCATCAATGTGCTAGAATGTCCAAGTATTACGAAATTCCAACATTATTAATTGAATTTGATGATAATCAATCGTTTTCATTTGAACCATTTAGTGAATTTAGATTGAACAATAATAGAATGCACGTTACAGATTCATCTTTCACCACAAAGATGAAAGATGATATTCAAATGCAACTGGCTCAATTAGTTATTAAATTCCCCAAATTGAGAGTTTTGTGGTCATCATCACCTTATCAAACTGCAGAAATATTTTTTGATTTGAAAAATGGTAGAGAAGAACCAGATGTTTTAAATGCGGTTAATGCAGGTTTGAAAGAAGAAAAAAAGAAAACTAATAAAGAGATCAATGAGAATATTGTTCAACTATTGCAAAACTTACCAGGTGTTACAAATATTGATTATTTCAATATAATGAAAAAAATCAAAAAAGTTGAAAAACTACTGACAATGTCTCGTGCTGAAATCATTAGATTGGTCGGTGATGAATTAGGTGAACGAATTTATGAACATATAGAAAACAATTATAAGGAAGATTAAATGATTACAATGAATGAACATTTCTTATGAGAACATAGAATCATTAAAATCATGAACCTAATTCTAATCAATAGTTTGAATTAATTTTTCTTAAACTTGCAGCAAATGTTAAGATTGGATTCAAAATACTTGCATCGATTGAAGTTAACATTGCTCCTAAAATTGAATCAGATGGTAAAAATAGTTTTGCTTGACATAATTCACTAAAATCTCTACTATCATTCTTTTCAACAAATTGAATTGATTTTGATAACAAAACATTTAATAATTGAAAACATCTTGACGACATTAGTTTAACTGATTCAGTTGAATCTGCTTTGGCACTCAATGATGCTAATAACAATCCTAATCTTGCTAATCCACTTCCAATACATTCAGAAGATCTTAACCAATTTAATGGCAGATTTTCATTTAACATTTCTACTTCAATCATTTCACTAATCAATACAGCAGACAACAAAGCTTGTAGTATGACTGCATCATTCTCTTGTAAGACTGTTAAGCCGATTCCATTAATTGGAATCACTGCAATAATCGATCTGAATAATTTATTAGCAAAATAATGATTGGCAGTTTCAGTTTCTCCAATGTATAATGAAATCATATTTTTAACATTATCAGTATCACTAACTGGGATATTTTCGAAATTTCCTGTAATCAATGCGGAAATTAAACCTCTATTTGGTGGATCACGCACCAACAATTTTGCCAAAACATCAATTGCATGGTGTTGATATTTATGAATTTGGGGTTTAAAATCAGGTATTATTGATTTCAACTCATTATTTTGTTCAAACTCATTATCTTCAGCACCAAACGATAAAATTAAAATGATCATTGCAAAAGCATCACCGATATTTCTTAATTCTAATAAATGAGCAATATTCATAAAAATCATTAATGAATCTTTCAAAAATCCTAACTTTCTTCTTGCGAATACAAACTTTTCAGAATTTGAACCTAATGATAAAATCAATTTGAACATAAACTCCTTCAAAATTTCATTTCTCCCCATAATTACAACATTTTGATCATTAAAGGAGATATTTCTCAAGATCATTGTTATTGTAATCAATTGATCAACTAAACGAACTTGTGGATCTTCTGCCGAACGAGTATGAATATTACTAAATGGATCTTCTGCCTCTGAGCGAATTGCATATAAGGTTTCCAAATATGAAGGAAATTGAAAACTTGTTACAACTCCTAAATCAATTGGTTGTAAATACTTGTTATCATTTGGTGGTTCAACAATTGGTTGTCCTTTATTAGAGGTACAGTTGTCTTCCAAGCTCAATTCTTCATCAATTTCTGAATAATCCATCCCTTCATAAATAAGTTTCTTATCAACGACAACATCTTCATCTTGATGTTTATTATTTAACTGTTCACCAGAAAATGAGTCAACATCAATTTTAACATCATTTGTTTTCTCTTTAACATATTTTTCAAAGACGACATCAATTCTAGATTTTTTGAAGCCAGACTCTTGTTCATCAAATTGTTCAACTTCATCTTCAATTTGTCTTTTTCTTTCATTGGTTCCATTTATTAGTTCATCTAAAATTCTTAAACCCAAACAACATAAACTTTCTAGAAACTCAGGACATTCAGGCAATGGAATAACCAAATTATCATCTGCAGAAGTAACAAGTACAGTGTTTAGAGCGGTATTTGTTTCAGAAGTAACACCAGAGTCCAAACTCATAGTTAATGCATGAATATTAATTGTACCTAATTCTGGAGCAAATAAGAAAATTGGTTTTGTTGTATCTATTTGTTCACCTAATTGGGTTAATGCTTTCACATCAAATCCACCGTGGGTTTCAATTAATCTTTTCTCTGGAATATAGTTTCTTATGACATTTGGTTTTAATTCAACCTTTTCAGGGATTTTTGGAGTTGATTGAAGTTGATTGAATGGAACTTGACTTTTAAGAGAAGAAGCACTTGGAGTTGAAGAAACACTTGATTTTCTTTTTGTATTTACAGGCTTTGTATATTGTTGCTGCTGTGGTTGTTGTAATTGAGTTTGTTGGATTGTAACAGGTGGTGTTGGAGCCTGAAAACTTTGAGGAGTTTGACTTTGAGTTTGCCTTAAATTTGGACTTGCAGAAGGAATAGTGTGTTGAGGGAAGGGTGGAGAAACTCTTGGGATTTGTTGTTGCTGTAATGTTGGTGTGGGTAATTGGGAGTGTGAACTTCTGCTAGTATTAGGAGAGTGGCCTCTCGATAACGATTGTTGTTGATTTAATTGTTGAGGTTGATTTTGTTGATTTTGTTGTTGTTGTTGTTGTTGTTGCTGTTGTTGCTGTTGTTGCTGTTGTTGCTGTTGTTGTAGTAGTAGTTGTTGTCTTTGTAAATCATACTGCTTTTGAAGCTGTTGTCTTCTGTTTTGTAGATCTAGTTGACCTTCAGGAGAAACAGCATATTGCTCAAAAGGCAATAAATAGTTCATATAAACTTTTGACAATTCCTTGACAACATCAAGATTTTTATCATCAACTAATAATCCCAATTTTTGAGCAACAAATGGCCAATGATTTTGTCTACTGACTGTTGAAAACCCACCTAATTTGAAAACAATTGCATATAGAAAGAATAAATGAATTCTTCTTTCAGCGATAATAGGGACTGAAGTTAATGGTGTACCTCTGTTTTTCATAAAATCAACTAAAGTTTTCATGAATAATTCCATTTGACTTGAACTCATCTGTTGTTGTAATTTCTTTTGTTGAGCTTGTTGTTCTGGAGTTAAACTATTATCATTTAACTTATTACCATTAGTATTTGCAAGTTGAGGAGACGGTTGATTTGGTTGTTGAGGAGTAGGTATACTAGATGGTGGTTTTGATTGTTGCTGTTGATGAAAATGCTGCTGCTGCTGCTGCTGCTGCTGCTGAATTATTGATTGTTGTCTAGAGTTGGATATGGAACCTTGCTGCTGTAGATTTGGAGATTGACCCAACTGTTGTTGTTGATTCAAAGGAGAATGTTGCTGAACTTGAGAAGTTTGATTTTGATTATTGAATTGGTTGTACAGATTATGTTGTTGTTGTTGTTGTTGCTGTTGTTGGAGTCTTTGATTTTGCATCATTGGCGATGGATCTTGACTAAACTGTTGTTGCTGAGGAGTTGGAGGTTGTGACAAATTGGCTTGTCTTTGTTGCTGCTGCTGTTGCAGTTGTTGTAGTCTCAATGCTTGCTGCTGCTGCTGTTGTTGTTGTAATTGATGAAAGAGCTGCTGTTGTTGAGATTGTTGTTGTTGTTGTTGTTGTTGCAATGCAGGATTATTCAAAATCTGAGGGCCCATATTTGGAGAATTAGTATGTTGTTGTCTTTGTTGCATAAACTGCTGTTGCAAAAATTGCTGTTGCTGTTGCTGATAGCGTTGTTGATTCTGTATATTCCTCTGTTGTAAAGCTGCAATCATGGCCTGTTTATTCATTGGTTGATTATGTTGAGTATTCAACTGTTGTTGTTGTTGTTGTTGTTGTTGCTGTAAGTGGGGGGACTGAACCGGCTGTTGTTGTTGTGGAGGCAAATCTTGTTGTATTTGAATTGGTGGTTTATCCATTTGAGAAGGTATAGTTCTCTGTTGGGTAGTTGGAGAGAAAACAGCTGGTGGAAATCCTTGATTAATTGGAACTTGTTGATTTTGGATGAAGGTATTTGGAGTGTTTGGAACACTAGAAGTGTTGGTCTCGCCTAGTATACTTTGAATAAGTGCATTGGCATCCTGTTGTGGAGTATGCTGCTGCTGTTGTTGTTGATTCTGATTCTGTTGTCTCTGAGCGAATATTGCAGCAGGACTGATATTTGAGGAATTGAAGTTGAAGGAGTCATTAAAAGAATCGTTGTTATTCGCAGTGTTGTTTGTGTTGTTAGCAGTATTATTTGCAGCGCTCATCAGAGAGTTACCACCGCTGGAGGACGCGTTGCTGTCCTCAATATTGTCGTTGGCGTCAGTGTCCAAATAGTTTAAAAAAGACGACATGAGTTCTTGCTCGTCGTTGTTAGTCGCAGAGGCGCCGCCAAAGCCGTCGTCCTGTAACTGCTCGTTGAGCCAGTCAGCCATGGTGCGTTGTGCGTCGTGTGCGAGGTGATGTGTGAAGCGCTGGCAAGCCGAAAGCTGTTTATATTGTTTATGTTTATGTTTGGCGCTGAATTTTTTGTTTATTTTGTTATTTTGAGAACTGTAAAATTTACCCGGAGTTTTGATTTTTCTTCAATTAAAAATAATTCAACAAGGACGTAAGTTTGTCAGGGTCAGAGTAGTGTAGCAATGGACATATAGCTGTGATGATATATAAAAACAAACTACAGTTTCTTTCAAACAAAATTTAATTCAAAACAGCAGTTTAAACACCAGTCGAACCAATGTGAAATCAGCTGTTATAAAATAGTTCAACACGGCAGACAAGATAATGATGTTTGCTATTTGAACCAAATGTGCAGTATTATATTTATAGAAGTGATGGCTGTTGTTGTTGTTGTTGTTGTATTTGATAATCTGAAGATTATTTCTGTCAAGTTCACCACCAGCTTCAATTGGTTTGGTATGAGCATCCCCACTAGCAGTGAAATCAGACAGTTAGATAAGTTCTAATTGAGCAGAGATCTCTTCCAATTCTTCTTTGGCCTTGGTATACTTCTCGCTTAGTTCTTCGAATTTTCTTTCCCATTCTTCTCTTTCGGTTTCTAGAGAAGTGACCTTTCTTTCCAATTGTTCAGCTTTCAAGTCGGTTTCTCTTAATTTTTGAGTGGTTTCTTTCAAGTTCTTGTCAGATTCTTCTAATTCCTCTTCCAATTGCTGGTTTTTTCTGGTGAAGTTGTCGTTGTGAGATTTTAATGCAGAAGATTCTTCAGCAGCTTCTTTGTGCTCCGCCAAAGTAGATTCCAATTTTTCAACCTGCTCTTCCAAAGACTGGTTTTTTCTGGTCAACGCTTGGATCTCATTGTCCTTTTCCAATGATTCTTGTTCCAATTGTTTGATTTGAGCAGCTAACTCTTCGGATTTTTCTTGCCATTTTTCAGCGTCCAGTTTCAAGTTGCTGATTTTCTCTTTCAATTTGTCCATTGTGCAAATGTGTGTGCTTAGATCTGTATGCTCAAGAAACAAAGCGCCTGCGAATTGTTGCTAGTGTGAAGTAAAAGCGTCGAAACAAATGGAAACAAAAAAGGACAAATCTCCTTTTTTCATGCGTTTCAACTTTCTGGATTCTGGGATCGAAAGAAAAAAAAAAAAAAAAAAACAATACAAAAAATAGCCCAAACTGGAAATTTGTTTGTTTTTGGAAACATAAAGCAGGGTAAAAACTAAATAGCTCTCTCAAAACAGCACTTTAATTTAAGAAGTTGGGCATTCCCACTCAATTTGCCGCTGATATTTGTTTGTTTTGAAATTCCTCACCTCACAACAAGTGCTGGTTTACTCGCAAAGCAATTTGCAGCTGAATATCTCTAGAAATGAGTGTTTGGAATGAGTACTTCTAGAGCTGCTCAGTCAGGTGATACACAATGTGATCAATAATTACTGCGTTTGGAAGTTTCAAATTATATGCCAAATATAATTTATCGAACTCAGAGTCACAACCAGCCATCGCTCAGATCAAACTCAATCAAATGTCCCTTGACGCTCATCATGATCCGGGATCTCATCAACGGTTCCAATTTCTCAGAACAACAAGGTTTTTTCTTTTGCTTAGCAACTGAAACTACTTAAGCAAGTCGTTTTACCTCTTTTGCAACACTTCCACTCATTATCAAAACGCTGGTATTACATTTTTAATTAACCAACTAAATATGGTGGTGAACGATCAAGTGTACTCCACAGGGATAGGATACAACTCATACAATGACAATCAGTTTATATATCGCAGGATGAAGGAGCCTCAGGGTCCACCACTAGGACTAGGTGAACCTTTCCATTTACCTCAAGCTAACCATCCACTCTTGATTCCAAATACATACCATTCAAGAACTCCAACAATGAGATCGAACAGATCGTATAGATCAAATGGATCACTCCGCAGTCATGGAAATGGGAGAATCCAAAGAAAACGATCCAAGCTCTCCAAAAAGAAAACAATACGAAGAACAGGAAGAAGAAGAAGATTTATGAAAACAACCAGAGAAGTAAGAAACCAGCTATTCCATCCAGTGGTTAAAGCTCCAAAACGCTCAAATAGTTCCGTGAAAAGAGGATCATCTAAAAGAAGTGTCAATACAAACACAAGTACAAATTACAACCATAAACGAAAACAACGGAATGGGAAATATAGATCCAAATCTGAGTTAGAGGCAAGTTTATCTTATATTGACTTCAATGCAGAAATGGCTCAAGATTTATGTCTCAATAGAAAAATTGAAGCTTTTGAAGTTTCTAAAGGTGAAGTGTTGAAACCAAATCCTATTTTACAAAGTACCACTATGGGAATTAATATTGATGATTATAATAATTATCATTTATATGAATTGGATTATACTTCATCAATTAACAATTCTTTTCTATCAACTGATAAATTTGAAAGAAAATTAAATGAACAATTAGAGAAGATTGGGAATACCAGTTTTTCATTTAACGTGAACAATTATGAAGTTATGAATAATACAGCTCTTGATACTACTCCATCAATGGTGGAAGTATCTTCTACTTCAAATGATTCAACGTTTCAATCACGTACTTTCAAAGATAGTCGTTCTTCTGAAATTTATGGAAATAAATTTGATTCATATTCAATGCCAACTCTTCAACTCAAAAATCATAAACTAACAAGAACATTATCAGCTCCAGTTAAATCTCAAATTAGAACTAGTAGAAGAGAAATTGAAGCCTTATGGAGCATATACTTGAAAAGAATCATTGCAGAAAGAATCAAATGGAGAGTTAGGCATTTAAGAACTATGGAAATTGATAACATTACTTCTGATAATTCAATATTGAATACACCAGGCTTATTTAACCATACATTAACATTTGAAAATAATTTATTAGCTGATGAGATGGAAAGAAATTTCAACTCAAATAATACTACAACAAGTTCTGGTGGTAGATTAGCATCATCAAATAAATTGGTAAACAGTACAGACAATGAAATATCAGATGAATATAAATATCAATTTTTTGATTATGTTGAGCCAGATCTAAGTCAACCTTCAGCTCCTACACTACCTCCCCATACCCAAGAATCTCAACAACCTTCAACAAGACAATTTGATGATAATATTGATAATGATTTTGATAATGAGTCTCAATACAGTGAAATCAGTCAAAATCATTCTTTAGATAGTTATTCTGGTTTAATTACTATTGATGATATTTATAATAGTTTGGATCATATCATGACTGAAACAAGATCAATTGCTTCGGGTACAATTTATGAATGAATATATAGATAATTATGAAAGATAAATAGACACTTTTTTTATTTTATTTTAGTAATACATTTCTATCTATGATTATCAAATATCTTCAACAATCAAGTCTAAAGATTTAGTTATCTTAATTTTCTCTAATTGAGTCTCTTTAATATCTGCAATTTGATCTTTTAATCCATGTTCAGGTAATTTTTTTAACTTAAGCTCAACAAATCTATTGATAATTTCTTCATCTTTATCAAAGTGTAATCCACTGAAAACAATAAATGAAATACTTTCAACAGTTTTCTTCAAATTTGCACTAAATTCACTTCCTGGTCGTAAAGATCTACCAACCCATTGATCATAATTTAAATTAAACCATGACCATAATGAATCTTTATTTAAATCATGATTATATTGTAAACCAATTAATGCTAATTCAACCATTTTAGAATCAATATTATTTGAAACAAAATTCAAAACACGTTTAACTAAAGTTTCATCTTTGGTGAAACCAATTGATCTTACAGCTGCATTTTGAATATCCATTGTTGGATTCGCACTACCAAAAATATTGTTAATAATTGGACCTGGATTTTTAACTAACTCTAAAATTTTCTTCCAATTATTTTGATTTGAATTTAATGAAACATTTGATAAGATTGGTTGAATCAATTGAACTGGAATTGATTCTTTTGGTCCATGAATGAATTTTTTAAATAATTTTGCAGAGATTTGAGAGATCTCTTGAGTATCAAGTCCAATTGTCAAAATCCATTTTCTTGTATCCAATTCATCTTTGGATAACGTTTTATAATCTAATGAATCATCCCATGATAATTTATTGAACAATTTGGAGTTTAATGATTGTAACCAACTGTTATATTTTGATTTATTGGAGTCATTAGAAGATAATTTTATTGAATCCTGTAAAATTTCCAAGATTAATAAAACATGAGGTAAAATCTTGAAATTTAAAGTTTTAAAATTAATTAATGATTCAGAAAATTTTATGAACCCCAAGATATCATTTTCTGAATGAGAAGTTCCTAAAATTGAGCTAAAATCATATGAAACGTTCAATAAGTCCAAGTCAGTCAATTTATTCAAATTTTGTCCTATTTTTTCATAAAATTCCAAATTCTCGTAATGAACTCTGTATAAACCAATTCTATTGGTGTTTAATTTCACAAATTCTTCTGCTTTAATTTCACTTAAAACTAAAGATCTATCATTCATTATTTTGTTAACAACAGAACCATCAGTTAACTTGATCGCTAGTGGGATATGATATGGGTTATCTTCTAGTTTCAAGAGTTCAAGATCTAATCCATTTGATAAATAACGATGTTGAGTTAATTCGATCAATCCTTGGTCGTTTAATTTTACGTTAACCATTGGAATACCTGGCAATCTGATCCAAGAATGAGTAAATGCTAATAAATCTAAGGTTGAGTCATCGTTCAAATTCATCCATAAATCAGTTGGTTTAATTGCTTTGAATTCATTTTTAGTTATAAAACTTGATATATTTCTAATAAATTTTGGTAATTGATCATCAAATTTATTGTTCTCAAAAACATTTGCTAACATTCTTAAAAAATGAATACCCTTTTGATAAGAAGCAACCTCAAAAGCTTCTTGAGTGGATTTAATTGGTTTTGAGTTGGATTTTTTTGGAATCAAAATCGGTTGAACATTTGGTTGGGAATCATTCAGTAAATAAGTTTCCAGTTCTTCATCACCTTGTTTCAACCATATTTCAGTATCAACAGTTTCTAGTTCTAGTTTGAATAAAACATAATATGCGAACCATGTGGCAAAACATTCATTCAACCATAAATGATCCCATTCATCAAACGAAACATTGTTACCTACCCAATGATGCACCAACTCATGAACGACAAGCTGTCTCATTCCTTGACAAATTTGTGAGTTCAAATTAGAGGCCAAGATATGAGTTGATTGCATTGTTATTAAACCAAAATTTTCCATAGCACCATCTGTTAGAAATGGTAATGCTATAAAATCAAGTTTATCTAATGGATAATTATAATCAAATAATTGTTCAACAAATGGGAGAGTTTTAGTAGTGATGTCTAATGGGTATGCAGCGTAAGAAACTTGGCCAATTGGTGCGTAGTATCGGATTGGCACTTCACCGTTTTTCAATTGAACTTTTGATTCGATGTAGTCTAAATCACCAATGACAAATGCAAAAAGTGAAGTGTTCATAATTGGCGTTGTTTTGAAGACAGTGTTTGTAACGGAAGATGATGAATCTGTTTGAGATTCGATTGATGTGTTGGATAAAACTTTAAATCTTGAATTGGTGGAGATTGTAAGTTTGAATGTTGTTTTCGAAACAGGTTCGTCAACACATGGGAAAATGTATCTTGCAAATGATGCTTGTGAATGAGTAGCTAGAATGTAGTTTGTAGCAGTGTTGCTTCTATCGTCTAAGTAGTTTGTTTTGAAGATACCTCTAGTGACATCTTTGAAAGTTTTGATGGTGTTGATTTTACCCAGATACTTGAGTTTCAAAGTTATCTGTTCGTGTTGAAGAAGCTCTTTTGGATCTTGTAGAGTGAATATCACGAATTCGTTGGCTTTATCGTATGAAATAGCAGCTTTGAATTGATTATCGCAGTTGTCAGCTGGACTAAAGACTGCACTTAGCACTACCAATTCAGCAGAATGCAGTTTGAATGAGAAGTTTTTGACTGATGCGGATTTGGTGAGCGAGATCTCAGCAGCACCGGTGAAATTAGTCTTCTCCATGTCAATGCTTAAGTCCAGAGCATAATGGCCCGGTCTGTGTGAGTTTGCAAGTGATAACAGGGACATTTTCTTTTTTTTTTGCTTCCTTCTGATCTTTCGCCTTCTTAACTCCAGCAAGGTTCAAGCCTCAAAACCAGCAAAAACTCCCAACTGAAACCAAATTATTATCGGCAGCTTTTCTCAACAATCAGTGACCTTCAGTTTTTCTCTCTAAAGTTTTCATGTTGAAAAAAAAGCGTGAAGTTTTTGGTTTTTTGGTTCGCGCCGCATTTTCTAGAACATATTCAGCGGTTCTGTGTTTTTCTGTTTGTTGTGGTTGGTTTGGACTGTTTATTTTTGTTTTTTTGGAATCTAAATGTTTGAATTACCGGCATATCTTTTTTAGAGCCAGTTTAAAGCAGTATTGCAGCTTTTAATTCACAAAACACGCTACAAACACGCTATTTTCTCTCTTGGAATTTATAGCTGATTATCTGTATCATATACTATCTAAACATGCTTTCAATACCCAAAAAATGTTTTCTAAAACCACTTTTTTTGCCAGATCAAAATATACTTTTCTTGTAGAAATTCGAAAATTTCTCGAAAATTCATTGATAAAAAACTGAATATTTATAAAAGTTCTGCAGACGCTGCTGTTCCAGGATCAAAATTTGTTCCACAATCCACTTTTATTACCTGCTGCTGTGCTGCACTACACTACACTCACACTTCACATCGCCACTCTACTTTCAATTACTGCGCTCTTGCTGAATCCACACGCATCGCTGGTACTTTTATTCTGATTCTAGTTGGCACATTCTGTTATCACAACAACATTCACCACCACCTCATCATTACCTCTCTAGCACTGCAACTCGAACAAATCTACTACGGCTACTCTATACATCTGGCTTTTTTTTTTCTAATTATTCAAGCACTTATAGTGTTCCATAGAACCTTTTTTATAACAGCGGTTTTTCATGGTTAAAGATACTAAATTTTATGACATTTTGGGTGTCGCACCTACTGCCACAGACACGGAGATCAAGAAGGCATACCGTGTCAAGGCACTAAAGTACCATCCTGATAAGAACAATCATTCAAAAGAGTCTACTGAGAAGTTCCAGGAAATCACAAAGGCCTACGAAGTGTTGTTTGATGCTAATAAAAGGTCTGCTTACGACAGATACGGTGAAGCAGCTGCTGATGGATCATTCAACTACTCTGCTTTTAACTCAACTTCAGGCTTTGGCACTTCACCAGATGACTTGTTCAACCAATTTTTTGGAGATGGGTTTTTCTCTAGTGCTACAAGTTCATCCAAATCATATTCTTCTTATGCTCCTAGGAAAAGAAAGTCTCCGGACATCAATCATACTTTAAACTGTACCCTTGCTGAACTATACAATGGTAGAACAGTGAAAATGGCTCTTTCCAAAACCTTATTATGTACTGCCTGTGATGCAAAAGGTGGTTCTGATTTTAAAAATTGTGTTTCTTGTAAAGGTAGAGGGAGAGTTATCATTGAGAAACAGATGGGTCCTTTACTGCAACGTTTTGAAACCAATTGTTTTGATTGTGGCGGAAAGGGTAAGACACCTAAAAACATTTGTAAAGAATGCAGAGGTGCAAAAGTTGTTGATAAACGTACTATTTTCAAAATTGAGGTTCCTAAAGGTTATCGTCATGGAGACAACATTGTGTGCATAGGTGAAGGTGACCAAGGAATTGACATAATCCCAGGTGATATCATTGTCACGATAGAACAAAAACCTCACCCAATTTTTACAAGAAAGGGCGATAATTTGTATTACACAGCTAAAATTGATTTGGTAACTGCTTTAACAGGAGGTGAATTTTTGGTGCCTCATTTAAACGGTGAAGTTATCAAAGTTGTCATTGCTGAAGGTGAAATCATCAAACCTGGTTCAATCAAAATGATTCCAAATTTGGGTATGCCAAAGAAATCTCAACCTGATAAATTTGGATATTTAGTTATCAATTTTGAAGTTGAATTACCAAATTTCAATGAATTCTCACAAGAACAAATTCAACTTTTGAAAAAAGCTCTACCTCGCAAAACTTCAGAATCAAACGTCAATTTTGATATTCCAAAAGATGCAAAAATTTCAGAACAAATACTAACTGATTATGATCCAAGTATAGAAGAAAAACCTCAAGAACCAAGAAATAAAAAGAGAAAATTCAATAAAAGAAGAAATAACGGGTTTTCTTATGAAGAAGAAGATGATGATGATCTAAATAGAATGCATGCTAATGGGGATCCTCAAACTTGTGCTTCACAGTGATATTAACAAAAATCACATTTATTTAATGATTAATTATGAAAATCTTTTTTTTTTTTTTCAATCATTTATTTTTTTTATATATAATTTGTTTATTTTGAATGGGGAATGGGATCCGGATACAGATTATAATTATGTTATTGTTGTTGTTTAACCCTTTTTTTTTATATTTTTTCTACCATTTTATTGAGCAACAACTGATTAATTTGGGAAATTTAGTGTATTTATACTGTTATTTTGGTTATTTGGGCTATTTTTGTTCTTATTTTTTATATAACAAATTGGGAAATATTTTAATGGGCTGATGTAACAAACAACTACGTCTATCCATGTGTTTTGTGTATTCTAATGTGAAAATTGTATGTTTAAAATTTAAATTGACTATGTATGTAGCCAAAAAATTAGTAACAACTTTGATTACTTGCTGCTTAGTCAGAATTTTGCCCATCTCATCGCTTAGGAAAAAAAAATTAAAAAATTAAAAAAAAAAATCTTACAATTTGAGCTTGATTTGAAGCTACAAAGTCACCAGATGAGCATCAAATTCAGTAATAAAAAGTCATCGACGGCCACCGTCAACAAACTACTGGACAGAGTGCTACCAGGTCACAGCAATGTGGTGGAACAGAGCAAAACAAACTCATTAGCACAGGTGGTGAATAAATCACAAAAATTCAAAACTACTCCAGAAGAAGCTAGAAGAATTAAGAAGAATCTAAGAATACAGAAGAAGAAACAGATACGTGTTAATAAGAAACAGAATGATAAAATTACTAATATGACAAGATTACAACTGCTAAAAGATCATCATCGAAAAGGTACACTAACAGAAGACGAATCAATTGAATTAAAAGAACTAATTAAAACAAATATTTCTAAAATCAAAGAATGGGAAATGGATGAAGATGAACAAGATGAACTATTAGATATCCAAAATGAAATCATGGATTTGAAAAAATCAAGTTATAAAAAAGAATTTAGAAGAGCAATTAATAAAAAATCTATTTATGAAAAGCCAAAACCAAAAGCTGCTGATAATTTCAAAAGGCTTACCCCTGGTTTGGCTCCTGTTTGGATGGATGACGATGGTGAGTCAAGTGATGATTATTAATTTTATTCTCTCTTTTCAGTTTGATAGAAAAATCGTGTATATTACATTCAGCAAAATATAAAAAAAAGTCACTTTCTTTTTTTTTGTTTGATCTATTCAATAGGTTTCCTGCCTAACTCATAATATGATTGTCTTGCATCAACTGCAGCTTTTCTAACTGTTCGTTTAGGGTCGTCTAAATTGACCAATAATGACCTGATAATTTCATCTTTATATGGAATAATTTTGATTAGTTCAACTTTAGATGAAATTAAATTCAAACAATTGATTGCAAATAATCTAATTTTATAGTTACTATTATTACTCAGTTCCATCAAGTTTGGAATAACCGTTTGTAAATGTAACGTAATCAAACTGGGAATCTCATCAATTGTAATTAAAATTGTTTCCAATGATGCTAATTTAATTTCATTTGAATTTGTTAATGTTAATGATTGTAATAACAATGGGAAAAATTCAGTTAAATGTGGAACAACAATTTCTTTTTTAGTATGTTTCAAAATTAATGATAATGAAATCAATATATTTGATTTCAAAAAATCATTTGTAGAATTTTTAAAGTTTGAAACTAATTTTGGTGAAATTATTTCAAAAAATTTCTGTTTATACAATAACCTAACGTTATTATTAGTTTTTTTTTTAAATTTTTCAAAACTTGAAGTATCTGCAATTAAAACTTCAAAAAATTTACAAACTTTCTCTCCGATCTCAGCATTTGATAATAACGATATTAAATCGTCAATCAATTTATCACTTGATTTATCGATCTTCGAGATAAAACCTTTTGATCTCCATGTGAAAATCTCAATTTTTTTCAAGTCATTGTCTGTTGAGTATGTTAACAAAGAGTCTGACGACTCAACCCATTTATTTGTGATGATTGATATTGTTTGCAAATAACCGATTTTAGTATAATTATCGGTGATATCATTACTCTCTAATAATTTTATTAGACTCAATAGGAATTCTTCGACATTCTTGAATTCTGTTTTATTGTCAACACCTGAAACGATCTTCAAGAAAACATTAATAAATCTGGTAGGTTGGGATAAGATATCAATTTTCAAACTTGGAAAATAGATTGATGATTCCAAAGTTTTAGTGAAAAATCCTAATGTTTCATCAATCAATTTTTGATGCAACGTCTTAGTGGAATAAACAATTATCAGTTTCAATAATTCAGTTGAGATTTCTAAATTACTGTCATTAAGAGATTGCTCAGATTCCAAAATCATTCGTAAAAATTTCGGTGATAATTTGATTAAATAATCATTTGTTTCAAAATTTTGGATTCTTTGTGCTTGAGTTAAAGTTTTAAATAAGGTTGAAAAAATTAGATAAATATATTTTGAGTTTTCTTTAACATTATGATCAATTTCATTCAGTTTGTTAATCAATGTGATGAAAATATAATCGTTTATCTCTTTAGTTGTTGAGATTAATGTGATTATATTGAAAACTTTATCCAATGGTTTGATTTCATCGTTATAAACAATTTCATCTGTAAAATTTGTTGGTAACAAAGATAATAATAATGGAAATGTATTTTCCAAAAGATTTTTTCCATCAAGTTTGGCAATTGCAACTAATCCACCAATTGCTGAATCAAAAACATAATTATTATCATCTTGTAAAACAGTCTCTGTGAAATATTGAGTAATTATACTCAACTCTTCATTAGATAAAAATCTAGACATTTGAGACAGTTTTGTTAATTCATTAATGGCTAAGGTTCTTAAACTAGCCTCTACTTTTGAACTGGACATTAAAGACTTACCTAAAAACATCAGCAAGGTATCTTTGTATTCCAGCATGACATTTGATGTTTTATCCATTGGCTTAGGATCCAAAATATTTCCAAATATTTGAATGTAACCAGTGGTGAAAACACTTAGATTATTGATCAATGCACGTTGTTTGGATATATTCAAATTGGTTTGATCTTTCAATAATAATGGGAAAACCTTGGATACAACTGAATTGAAAACTTTTTGGTTTGATATAGAAATGGCTCCAAATATTGAAACTGTTTCTTTAATATGTTTATTTTTATCAAAATTTGGGATCAACTCATCACAAATTCTATTGAAAAAATCCTGGAATTTCTCATCATCTTGTGACAAAATGCTAGCAATTGATGTGAAAATAGATAAAACAACTGTTAGATTATTAAACTCGTCGTCATCATTATTTGTTGAGCCATGTAAAACTTCAAATTTCAATGCATTCCATAACTCTAACCAGTTGGTATGAATTGAATTTATTCCGTAGTTATCAATACATGCTTTAATGGTTAATAAAGTGTCTTGTTTAACAGATGGTGAAATGGATGTTAGTTTCTCCAGCAAATTTGGATATGAATCCTTATCAAATAATGAAGTTGACGCAATGGCTTTTCTTAAAGTGGATTTCAATTGATCACTTGTGATTTTGTAAGGATCATCTTTTGGAGGTTTGAAAGAAATCGGGAAATAACAAAACAGATCATCAAATAGGTCATCTTGATACTCGTCAATTTTCAATGAGGTTGAAATCTCATAGTTTAAGTTGAAAGATTTCAATAAATTTCTTGGATCTTTTTCTCCAGTTGCCACTTGAATGAACGCTTGAATGAACAAATCCGAATGTTTCTCTTTGATCAAACTTCTGAACTTGGTGAATAAAGTATCCATAATCTCAAAACTGAAAAATCTAGTGGAAGCCAAATGTTGCTTAGGATTATAATTGTCTTTCAATGCTTTCAATAAACTTTCTATTTCTTCTTCAACTGGAAATTCGTTCATACTGATTAGGCTGTTAATTCCATTTAATGTCTCTTTCAAGCATTTAATATCGTCAAATTTAGACAAGTAAAACTGGAATAAAACCCCGATATCAAGTTTACTCAAGACTGCTGGTTCAACATTTTCCAAAGTCGCTGACAAACAATGAACAGCTTTATTTCTCAAAACATCATCATCCGCCGTTAAATAATCACCCAGCGCTTTCACAAGATCCAGTAGTTTAAAATCTTTGGATTGAACAGCTGTTTCGAGTTAGTTCTTATTCATTTGAGAAGCACGTCATTTCCAATACTCACAATTTGCCAGCTTTTTCGCTACTTCTTGCTGCTTTTCTGTATTCCCTACAAAAACCGCAATGTCTTCTCTCAGGTTCTCAGTAAGATATTTCATTCTTCTAGGTAATTTCAGAGTGTTTTGTTGTGATTTCTAATAATATTATTTTGATACTCGAGATTTTTTCTTAATGAAATTTTATAAAATGGTGGCAAATCTTGAATTTCAACATTGAAGTTGATCTTTGAACAGTTAATTGAAAAAAAGCAATGGCGTCGAAAGAGGTATGAGGGCTGTGAATTTCAAATTAAAAATTTCTAATAACATTGGTTTTTAATAGGTTTCAGTGGTGATTTTTGATGTTGGAAGCCATTTGAGCTCAGATCAATTCAACACTGGAAAAAGTTACTTGAATGATCTGGTTCTGAGGAAGGTATACAACTGCGATCTTAAACATTTTATTTATAAATAAATAACACCTTGCTTTAGCTCTCAAAAGGACGTAAAACGGACTTTATGTCGTTGTTCACTGTGAATTCAAAAGGTGGGTTATTGAAGAAATCACCAATGGATCCATCATTAACATTCATTCACAGAAACGAATAATAATTATCAAGTGGATAACTGTTGTGAGATAGAGCACATATCGTTGTATGTTGTTTGATCTACAAATCATTTCATAATCAAAACTAACTTTGTTTCAGACCTTCAATCTCAACTTTGACCAAATTGAACCATGTACAGCATAATATCATACCCAACATGGATGTTGGAAACATTATGTTTAGAGCAATACTTGTTGCAGTGTCACTAATCAACTCGTTTTGTGCCAAAAAGAAATTTATCAAAAATATTGTTGTTATAACAAACTCTTTACAACATCCGAAATTGGATCAAGGAGATGATTCTCGACTGCTTTCTGGCATCTTGAATGATATGGGGATAACTTTACAGTTTATTGGGCTTGATTTTGATGAAGAAGGAAAAAATTTAGACAATTTTAACCAATGGATGGCTCTATTCTCATCAGTTTCAAGTAAATGTATTAAAACTGGCACGAATATTAGAAATCTTCAGTCACTGCCGGCTACAGTGAAACCAACCTCTGTGTTTTCCGGTGAATTTAGAATAGGAGCAGATTTAACAGATCGAGATTTTAAAGCAAGTGATGATATTTCATGCATTTCATTTCCAGTTGAAGCCTACTACGCTATAGACAAAAGTCAAAAGGTTGCTAAAACACCTTTGGTATTAAATGAGAAGGGTCATTTTACTAAAGTGAAACGTCAAACTTTAAAATATATTAGATTATTTGAAGATTCTGTTAATAGTATAGATGATCATGGTTTCGAAAAAATTGAATACCCTGACTCAAACAATCTGTATGAAGAAAAAGCAACTCAACCAAGTTATGTGTCACAAGAAGTCAATCCCAAGGAGTTGTCGAGTGGTTATACATATGGTTCTAGTACTGTGTTGATGACACCGGCTTTGGAAAGTCAAAGAATTTATAAAACCACCCCAGGTTTAGATCTTCGTGGGATAATCAAATCAGAGAAATTACCAGATGCATATTTACTTTCAAATTCTTTGTTTGTTGTGGCAAAAGATAATACAAAGCAGAATATAGGCTCTTTGAATGCAATAGTTGATTCTTTAATGTATTTGAAGTCTTATGGAATAGCCAGATTTGTTAAAAAAACTAACTCACCACCTCAAATGGTGGCATTAATTCCAGTTTACCTGAATAAACCAAATAAAAAAAGATGTGTTGATGATAGTGAATTGTTGAATAATAAAGCTTTGATAATGATAAGGTTGCCGTTCTTGGAAGATGAAAGAATTGCAGTTTTCCCTAAATTAACAGATGTTACAACAACTTCTGGTAAAGTTATCAAGTCGGATCATAAACTCTTACCAAGTCAGAAGGTTTTAGATTTGATGGAGAGTTTTATCAAGAAAATGGATCTTGATAAAATAGATTATCACAATGTTTTGGAGCATAGTGTAAATACAAGATTTTTTAATTACAGAAATTTTGAAACAGGTGAGTTGGTTGATGGATGTGATGATTTTACCGTTCAATCTCCTTATACTCTTAGATTGCAGAAGGCTATTAAAGAAAGTGTCATTAATGCATCCACTTATTCTGGTGGAATTGAAGAATATTTCAAACAGGATGAATCGGTTCCAATTTTAAATGATTTACACTTATATGAACCAAACTCACAGTTAATGAAAGAAGCAGAGCAAGATCTGATTGAATTATCAGAGATATTGAATGTGCAAAAAGTTGTTAAACAACCAAGGTTTAAGAAGAAGGACAATAATGATCAATTATGGAATGAAGAAAAAGATGGTGTATTAACTTTAGAAGAGATTTTGGCACAAGTGGATAATAATTAGGGAAAGAAAAGACATTATATTATTATATCAAAACAATCTATCAATTGGATCTTTGATCACGTCAAATGAGTGTGTAGGAAAACAGTATTTAGGAGTCTCAACAAAATCAAATTTCTGATTGTTTTTATGGTTAAGGAACCTCAGAATTAATGAAGCTTTAAAATTTGGTTTGGCTCTCATAAAGAAAATTGTTATGGCTGCCAATATGGACTTGGAGCATATTTTATGTGGGATGTTCCCGTATCCAGTTCCCAGCCCTGGTAAGATCACAGTCTCGATCTCTTTAGCTGGATCTTTATTAGTTCTATTGAAAGTGACAACTTGAGTAAGAATTGCCCAAGTTGTGTCGAAGATGAACCTGTATAATTCTAATTCTGGTTTCTGCACAGTCAAATCACCTGGTACTCGCATTGTAGGTGCGTGTATAATGGAATCCGCTTGTAAGTTCTTCCATGCTCTCGTATCTTGCAAGAAATGTGTAGGGAACTTGAGTAAATGGGCGTTTCCTGGAGGAGAGTAGCTTTCAGATAGCAGCAGATGCTTCACCATCGGCTCAATCTCCTTGTGGTCCCCAGTCTTACTGAACAGCTGACCTACTGCTTTGTCCAGTCCTCCTCCAAAGTATCCGAACGAGTTTCCAGGTGACACAATTGTGGTTCTGCCATAAGAATTGAGTAAAATAAGATCTTGCAACGGAGTTCTCGACACAGACACTTCAATTTTCTCGTTTCCCAGCTGTGGTTGCACCATTTCAATGTCACGGCACCAGCACTGCACGAGCAGCTCGTCTCTGTCCAGCAGCACGATCTTCATGGTATCGGATGTTGGAATCTAAGCAGATGTCTAAAGTTTTCGAGCCTGGGAAAAAACTTCACAAATTTTCAATATTAATAGCTTTATTTTGAACCTGAACGATGGAAAAGCCAGAGTTTTTGTGCGGAATGGAGAAAAGAGACGAATTACTAGAAGCATTGGGCGGCCAGATGCTCTGGAGCGAATTGAGCGAGGAAAAACTAGCTAAAATTGCTAAAATTGTTGATAAATCAACCGATCTGAAGCAACTATTAGATTCGATGTTGCAGTTCAGCTCATTAGTGGGATTGGTTGGCATGTTGAAAGGGTTGGGAAAAATAGAGATAGAGCTTGTTGTTGAGAGATTGTTGCAAGAGCTGGAAATTCCCCGTTTGGAGTGGATCTGGTGGACAGACGAGTATACGATGAGCAAGCCTCAATATATAAGGCAGTTGGATTTCAAAGAAAGAGCAAAGAACTTACTTGCTGTTGCAAGTAGATTGGATATTAACATTTTGGATGATGATCTTAAATTAAAAATGATCAACCAGGTTGCTTATTTCATAATAGAATCACCATGGTGTGATGCAAAATCTGTGGAAATTGCTAATAAGATCCTTAGTGAATTTGTAATCACGGATGAAATAATAGACAAACTGGTACCCATAGCCAAACAACAGGTTGTTGAATTACAGAATAGCAGTGTTACTAAAGCTGGGTATAAAAAAATTGGACCCAATTTGGGTTTAAATCCAAGATTAGGACATTTCAATGAAGAAGATAAACGATACAATTGGAAGACCAACAACATCAAATCATTGTCCTTATTTTCATTCATTTTGTCTAATTTGGATCATAAAACAGTTAAAGTTTACTGGTGGCTAATATCACCAACTATTCTAAATGTTTTAGACGATCATGAAGGTATGATTAAGCTGCAAGGTGTTTTGTTGTTAAATAAACTGTTGGATAAAATAGATTCTCAGTTCTTAAATCAAACTGGATTACTAGAACTTTTTTTCAAGAGTATTGAGCCGTTGTTATCGTATTTACCGAAACTAACACCAACTGAAGAATCATATTTGATTCAAAAGAACACTTATCCAGTTGTCATGAAACTGTTTCAGAAACATAAAGACGAAGATACTTATAAAAAGTCATTGGTTGCTTTGCTTAATGGTAATGTGTTCCACTCTATCGGTGTTGTCAGTGATAATTTCAAAATCCTGGAAGTTTTAACACAACAGATGAATGAGATTATCAAAGCTTTAGGAATCACTGTCACTAAAACACTGCCAAGATTGATATACACTGTTGGTGTCGTGATATCAAACCCTTTTGTGCATACAGATAAACAGTTGTTCATGAACTTGTTGGATGTGATAATTTCCATTGAATTAAATGCATGGCCTAGAATGGAGCAGCACAAGTTAGATATTTTAGGGATGGTTTCTTTTGCCGCTCTCCATGATTTGGATAAAGACATGATAGTTAAGTTAAAAGTCATTCTACAGATACTCCGTCAGATCACTGATTATTCAGAAGAAGCTGTTAGTTTGGTTAATAATTTTCCAGAATTGTCAGATCTTTTTGCTGATTTTTTGAGTGGAGAGAATACAATTGTATGACTAGCACTACTACAGCGATTTATGTCAAACTTCAGCTCTTCGTTCTTTTTTTTTTTTTTTTTTTTAATTCAAACTTAACTTTTTCCATCAATTTTGTCAACTTCTCCATTTTTTTGAATTTCATTCTCATTCTGCCACAACTAAAATTTTAGATCTCAAAATTTCCCGAATTTTCGAAATTTCAAATTTTCAACTGGAAACTCAGGAAATACCACAAGGAAACCTGCTCATTACAGTTGATTTGGGCTTTGAAGATACTTAGAAGTGTTCTCACCAATAAATAATTGATACACAGCAATTTTCAGGTTTTCAAATTATCCAGATCTGCATTTTTTAGCACTCAAAAGTTCCTATTGTTTATCCCAAGAAGATAAACATTAAACATGTCCAACGGCTCGAATCTAGAGAACATCGTTTCTGATGATCAGTTATTGAACAGTTCTTCTAATGCAAACCTTCACAATACAACTTTGGACACCGTCAACAGCGTCAATGATGTAGATAATAAACTAGATGAACAATTTAACAACAAGGTTAACCAACCACCAACATCTGCTGATTCTGATACAAAAGATCCTAACGGGTCCTCACTTCTCAGTAGAAGACGTTCTTCTATAGTGCAGAGATCAGGTTTAAGTTTCAAAGATATTCAATCTTCAATACCTGCACCAATTCCTGGTTCATTACCATCAACACCAGCAAATGAGCTGAGCCAAAGGTTGTTTGAAGAATCACTGTTGGCAGGCTCTAAAACACCACTTTTTCCAATTCAAGAACCTCAGTCTCCATCTCCATCAGCATTCAAATCTTCAAATGTTATTCAATCTTTAATCTCCAAATTCACCAACTCAAACAAATCTGACATTTCCTCAAAACAACAAGATGATCGTTTTATGACTCTTCATAACCCACCAAAGAACATTTACCGTGTCATATCTTCATGCGTCTGGACATTTACTTTAGGAATGAACGATGGTGTGCTCGGTGCAATTTTACCACATATCGAAAATTATTATCACATTAGTTATGCCATTGTTTCTCTACTTTGGCTTGGAAATGCAATTGGATATATCAGTGTTGCATTTACTGCTCATCATATTGATACTTATTTAGGAAAACAAAAAATGGCAGGTTTTAGTTGTGTATGTTTTGTTATAATGCATGCCATAATTAGTTCTGGTGTTAAAAAATTTCCAGTTATGGTTATTGCGTTTGTGTTTGGTGGTATTGGTGGAGGTAGTGGATTAAGTCAGTTTAATATTTATTTATCTAAATTAGGTTCAAAATATCTTGGGATGTTTCATGGATGTTATGGAGTAGGAGCTTTCGTTGCACCTTTAATTGGAACAAGTATGATTGAACATGGTGCGAAATGGAATTATTTTTATTTGATTTTGCTTGGTTGTGTTCTGGCGAACACTATATTCGTCACATTTGCATTCAGTGGAGCCGATGAAGATTCCAAACAATGGTACCTAAATGATCCAAATGATGAAGATGATGAGGATGATGAAAACAAAGATTTTGCAGACCGAAATTCCAAGTTTTCACCAAATTTGTTGACTCCAGGAAAAGAACAAGATATTGAACTGATTGCTCCAGAAATTATTATCCAAAATGAAACCAATTTGGCTCAAAATAAAAATGATGAGGAATTGTCTAATGATTTTTCAAGTGCTTTCAAAGATTATAGAACGTGGATCGTGTGTTCATTCATTTTTTTCTATCAAGGAGCAGAAGTTTCAATGGGAGGTTGGATTGTTACTTTTTTATTAGACTACAGAGGTGGTGATTCTGTCACTACTGGTTATGTTGCTTCTGGTGTTTGGGCAGGTGTTGCATTAGGAAGATTAGGTTTAACGTCTTTTCTTCATAAAAATTTTGGTCTTAGAAGATCGATCATTGTGTTAAGTGTGATCATTATTCTTTTTGATATTTTGACATGGTTGATACCAAACACTATAGCTGCCTCGGTTTTTGCATCATTTATTGGTTTATTTGTTGGTCCAATTTATCCATTGATGGTTACATTAGTGACAAAAGTTTTACCTCGTAAAATTAGATTTTGTGCATTGGTTTTAGGTACTGCATTTGGTGCTTCTGGAGGTAGTGCAATCCCCTTTGTTGTTGGTATGGTAAGTCAATTTTCTGGTACTTTTGTTTTACATCCAATTTTCTTAGGTAGTATTGTTGCAATGCTAACTTCATGGATCTTATTACCAAATATAGAAAGAAAAGGTGCTATTAAAAACATTTGGCAAAGATTATGGTAAATAGTTTCTACAGGATTTTTATTCTATATTCTATTATTCTATATTAATGATTCATTAAAACAACTGCTTTCTGATCTTTTTAATATTAAGTACTGAATTTCCCTAATTCATCATCATCTAAGTCCCAACCAGTACCATTGATTTCATCTAAATTGAATTCATCCATCAAACTAGTATTCTGTAATCCATTTGGCAAGTCTCCACCTTTTGCACCTGGGCCATTTGTACCTTCTGGTCTTTTCAACATATATGGGGGTAAGAAACGACCAAAAATTTGCATATCCAGCTTATCCATTATGCCTGGCAAATAGGAATCTTGTAAAAGATCATCAGTGGTTGGATTTTCTGTTGTTGTACTTGTTGTGTTATTTGTGTTAGTTATAGGTGGATTGTTATTGGTTGTTGTTGCATTAGTTATTAGTGGGGATTGTTGTTGTTGGATTGGACTTAAATCTTCAGATTGATTGATAAAATTATCAAAATTAGCTAAATGATCAAAATCATTGATCTTGTCTTCTAATTTGATAATTTCTTCGTTGTTATAACTATTAATATCAACATCATTATCGCTGTTGTTATTGTTGGAAGGGGTGGTAGTGATTATTTCTGGTGAAGTATTGGAGACCAAATTTTGGGCAATTGGAACTGTCGGTACAACAGTATTAGCTTGCATCATTTGTTCTCTTTGACGTTGCCTTTGAGCATGAACATAAGCGGTTTTTCTATTCAATTGCTCAAACAAGGAGTTCAAAATATTATATGTTCTTGAAGCAGCCATTGAACTATCTTTTAATAAAGTTAAAATTTCACGACCAACTTCTGCATCAGATCTGATGCCGATATAGTCTGAATGGAATTCATCAAATGGGACTTCATGAACATAATAAACAAGACATGCAACTGAAAAAAATATTGTATAAATTGAGAACCAATAAGAACCACTGATTAAGTCCTTTTTGATCATATCTTGAGCTAAATTCACCACAGTTCTTGCAACACTAATACAATTTTTAGCTCTTTGGATTGATAATGGATCTGTGTTTGGTAAATTGGTATATTTTGGAGAAATATAATGAATGAAAGGTCTATAAAGAACGATTTGAACATGTAAAAAAGATAGATGTAACAATCTATTTGCTTTATAATATTGGAAAGAAGGATCAAACCCTGGAATCAATTCTTTTGGCAAATTAGACAGCCAAGATCTTAATTCCAACTCCATTTCACTGACTTTTTCATGAGAAATCAATCTTGAGTTTAGATTAATTGGATATAAATTAGTAACAATGTTGTTCAAGATCAGCATCAATCTTGTATGACAATTTGCAATCCCAGCTGAACTTAACTTCCCATCTTGTTGTTGTAAATATCCGTTTTCAGTTATTTTTTCATCATCTAGTTCTTCCGGTAAATCTTGATCAATATCTTCTAAAGAAATAGATCTTGGTAACCCCAACATTGTGTTGACATAAATATCCATTTTATAAATAGTCCAAAAAATTCTTTTTCTAATTTCTAATTCTATCGGATTGAAATTTGGATGATCTAATTTTCTGTGTAGACCTTCTCTTAAAGCAGAGCGTAATGCAACACCAATATAAGAATAACAAGTTGATAGTCTTGCAGAACATTGCAAAAATAAAATTAACATCATGATTGTTTGAATGGCATACATATCTCTTGCATCAGTGATATCAATTAGTTTTCTAGCAGCAACAAAATATCTATAACCTTCATCATCCAAAAAATTATCATCAACACCTGTTTTTTTAGAAAATAAAGCTCCAACAGCCATAACAGAATAAGCTAATGGTAAAAACTTGTTTTGTTTATTTGTATAATTTTCAGGATCAGTTTCATATAGATCATCTAAATCTTTAATAAACGATGGTCTATGATAGAATCTGAAAAGAACACAAGGTGAAGCCCAAGATTTTGTAACTAATTCCAAAGCGATATTTTTAGGAGGTAAGATGATTTTGATTTCACGGCCATCTTTTGATTCAATTGAGCCATCGACATTTGGATGTGGGAGATTGAGTTTTGGTTTCTTTTGTGATGGTTCTGAAGTAACTGTTGGAGGCGTGAATGAAGATTGACGATTGTGATTGTTGTTATCATCATTATTATTATTATTAACATTTTGGTTCTTGTTAGAAAAATTAGCTGAGATAGTTGAATTGAACAATTTGGATAAATTGTTTAAATTGTTTGTTGTTTCTGGTGTGGTTATTTCTGAATATAATTTTTCAAATTGTGCGTAGTTGAAATTGCTGTTGAACACATCAACGTCAGGAAGTAGTAAATGTAAAACTTGCTCAGCGGATCTTAGTTTGGATTCCACCAAATGCAAATCCGCACCAGCTTTCTTTCTATTGGAAGGCTGATCATAAGTACAATCGTAAGAATAGACCGTACAATGAATGCAGGGCTGCTGTCCATCACATTTGACTTTTTTCTTTCTGCACTCATCGCAAGCTCTGGTGACTCTCTTCCGTTTAGGCATCTGATTTTGGTTCTGGTTCTGCTCCTGTTGCGGCAGCTGGGGTTTCTTGGACTCTGGCATAGCAAGTAATCTTGGTGTTAAATGTGATTTGTGCGTTGTTGTTTTGTATTATAGAGCAGTGTTCACTATTGCTACAGAATCCAGAATTAGTTCAAAACTTCAAGTTCAAACTTCAAACTTCCTTCAAAGTTCATGTTGGTTTTTTAGTGGGAGGCCCAGTTGCTGACTCAGCCATTATGCGGCGCACTTTTCTATCCGCGTGCA
>JAJMDW010000002.1:106093-225177 GCA_030573755.1 Starmera amethionina
TTTTTTTTTTTTTTTTTTTTTTTTTTTTTTTTTTTTTTTTTTTTTTTTTTTTTTTTTTTCCATAAAATTGTTTATTTTTGTTTACTTTTCGTCAACAGAAAAATGAAAACAAAAATTTTCAAGAAAATCCCTTTGTTTGTTGTCATCGATTGACTTGCTGCTTGTTCAAATCGTCGGTTTTACACTTGTTTGCTGCTCCACTGCGCTCACAGATACATTTTTAGGATATTTTGTGCACTGCTACCTTTGTTTTTACACATTGCTTTCTTGTTGCAGTCACTACATTCTGGAAATTGCCATCCAAATAACTTACAAGTTGCGCTACCAAAATATCCACGCCACCGGACTGGATCTCTGCTACTTGCTCCCACAAGCAACATATCGCTACTGATACACACACCATAGAACCCACGCTGATACACAACAATGTCTAGAAAAAGATCCACTGACGAAATCGTATGTGTGCTACTTATTTCCCATTCACATTCAATTTTAATGATGTCAAATCTAGGTAAATTGAATGTTTATCAAGGATGTTTTTTTACTTGATTTTTAGCAACTCATGATTACTAACACCTCATTTTAGGTTGCTTTATACGACGATGAGAGCGATCTTTGTAATGCAGTCATCTCAGTGCTAGCTGTCCCAGAAGTAAAAACAATAGTTTCTGAAACTTATGCTAATGATAAAAACTTCGAAGTGGAAATTAAAGCTTTTGCTAAAATTGCTGGAAATGATTGGACTTTTTACGTTCAAGACACAAAAGTCTCAATAGGAAGAAACACCGATGCAGATGAACCCCCTGTTGATATCGATCTTGGTCCTGCAAAAGTGGTTAGTCGTCGCCATGCATCTATCAAGTTCAATGAAAGATTTTGGGAATTAAGAGTTAATGGACGTAATGGTGCTAAAGTTGATGGAATTAGAGTCCCATGTGGTGAAAATGCTACTCCAACAATATTAACTTCCGGATCAGTGATAGATATTGGTGGAACTCAAATGATGTTTGTTTTACCTGATACTAAACCACAAATTGCGCCTTTAATCTTAGATTCCTTAGCTTCTAAATTACCAAGACCTAAAAAACAAAGATCAAATAAGGATGTAAATTTGAATCATAATAATATTAATATTGGTAATAATAATGGTAATCCACCAGTAAATAATTTGAAAGGTTTCCAAATGTTTTCAAATCAAGATAGTTTAAATTCAAATAGTTTAAATACCAAATTCCAAAATGATCATGATTTATCAAAAGCTGAATCAAAAGATATTAAACCACCTTATTCTTATGCAACAATGATTACTCAAGCTATTTTATCAAATCCAGAAGGTGTTTTATCATTATCAGAAATTTATGATTGGATCTCTGATCATTATGCTTTTTATAGATTTTCAAGAACTGGTTGGCAAAATTCAATTAGACATAATTTATCTTTGAATAAAGCTTTTGAAAAAGTTCCAAGAAGATCTGATGAACCTGGTAAAGGTATGAAATGGCAAATTTCTGAATCTTATAAAAATGAGTTTATGCAAAAATTTCAAAATGGTTCTTTATCAAAAGTTAGAAGAGGTTCTTCTGTTTCAAGACAACTGCAGTTACATTTAGCTACTCATAATGATTTACCAACTTCTCAAAATGCAAGAAGAATCCCTCCAATTAAACAACCTGTTCAACAGCAACAACAACAACCTATGCAACAACCTCATCAACTCCCACAACCTCATCAACTCCCACAACAGTCATATATCCAAAACAATCCAAACATGTACACTCCATACCCAAACCACGCATCTTATCAACTATACCAGCAAGTACCACCACAACCAGCTCAATCAAAGCAACAACCTGTACATCAACTTCAATCACAACAACCACAATCACAACCACAACAATCTTCCCAGTCATCACAAATCCCACCATTACAACAATCATTACAACCACCAACTCAACAAATGAAATCATCGCCAATAAAACCTGAATCAAATTCTCCAAAACAGCAAACCGATTTACCTGTTCCAACTACAGCGAATACTTCTGAAACTTCTCCAATAAAAACTCCGCAAAAATATTTCAATTATGGAGAAATTACACCAGAAAGGCAAAATAAAGACTTACAAAGTAGTCCATGGAATTTTGTACAGTTTTCAACACCAAATACTCATGCTGGACACCAAAATCAAAATAATAACACTCAACTTCCAAACAATCATAATGGTAGTACTGCTACTGTTAATAATTACAATAACCATAACACTAACTATGGAAATTCCAACAATAATTCTGCTGATACTAACAATGGAAAGAGTAATGGTAATGGAAATACTGAAAGTCCCAAAGTAGGAGATTTAACAAATATTGATCTTGCAAAGGGTTTTAAAAAATAGTTTTGAAAAAATGTTGATATAAAATATGTACAGAAAAAAAAAAAAAAGGTGAAGCTATAATTCATATTCAAATTTAAATAATTGTGTTGCATCAGTGATGTTTATATATAAAGATAACGTATAAAAAGTTTATGAAATTTTATTCATGTCAAGTAGCTCATGCAGTTTACTTTCTGAGGAAAAAAGCGAAAACTTGGATTTTTTCTTTTTTAAGTCAACATTAAAAACGAAATCTAAGAATTACATATAAACATTAGCGCTGAGAGTTGTGATCAATATAAATTTTAAGAGCTGGATAGTTTGTTTCTTTGTATGACACCTGGAATGATATAGAGAAGTGATTTGCCAAACTTTGATTAAATTGTATCAATATAATTTTAAATAAAACCCTGTTTTTAAAAAATCAAGATGAGATTATATAAAGATAACGTGAGCCCACTTGATAACTTTCAAATGTGTGACTGATGATTAACAGATAGATAGATACCAATTTATGATCAAATGGGACAATGGCTGATTAATAAACAAAACAAAATTAGTATAATTGATGAATCTATTGATTTGAGTTTATTGATTCAAAAATTGAAGAAGAGTAATAATTCAAATGATTTACAAGATATGTTTGAAAGAGTTGATATTATCAAAGTTTTTAATTGTTTTGGTGTGGTTGAGACTGTTGATGAGATCATTGGGAAAGAGGAGGAAAAGAAGAAGAAGAAGAATGTGCAGGAGAATAAAGCTGATGATAATATAAAGAGTAATTTGAGAGCAAATAGCAGTAGACATTTGATTGTGCTGAATAGCGGACTGCTATATGCTGGTGTAAATGTTGAAGCAGAAGCTGTTAGTGTGATGGTTAAACTGCGAAAGTTACAATTAGAAGGAGCAGAGATCGTCTTGGTAGGACAATTGAGTGGGAATTTACTATATTTGATGCATTAGTTAAGTTGATGAAACTGTTTGCTTAGTAGTAGTAATATCAATCTGTAAAGCAGTGCTGGTTCAGTAACTGTCTTTGATCTGTGACTTTTGTGTTCACTGTTGAATCTAAATCTCGTAGATTTTGAAAAACCAGCCCTATTAGTCACCTGACAAATTATAGGGCTATAAATATAAACAAAAACTATGCAGGTGTCTGGATTTACTTAAGACAAAAGTCACACTTCCGAAAACAGAAATTTCATAAAGTTTTCTGTCAACAATTTCCGGCATTTCACCACTAAAATTTTCACCCCAAACCACATACTGAAACTAAAACATCCCGACACCACCAAACTGAAAAATTCAAAGTGTCTCAAACAATAACAAAATTATATAGAGATTTTTTTTGCAATTTCCAATTAAATTTACTACTCTAATATCAGAGATTAATCAAGAAAAATGAGTAACAACTTCCAACCAGTCGTTGTCATTGACGGTAAAGGACATTTATTAGGTCGTTTGGCCTCCACTGTTGCCAAAGAACTTTTAAATGGTCAAAAAATTGTTATTGTTAGAGCTGAAGCTTTAAACATTTCTGGTGAATTTTTCAGAAACAAATTGAAATACCATGACTATTTAAGAAAAGGTACTCGTTTCAACAAAACCCATGGTCCTTTCCATTTCAGAGCCCCATCAAGAATCTTTTACAAAGCTGTTCGTGGTATGATTGCTCATAAAACTCCTCGTGGTAAAGCTGCTTTAGAAAGATTGAAGGTTTTCGAAGGTATGCCAACTCCATATGACAAAAAGAAGAGAGTTGTTGTTCCACAAGCTCTTAGAGTTTTAAGATTAAGACCAGGTAGAAAATACACCACCGTTGGTGACTTATCTGCTGCTGTTGGTTGGAAATACAGCTCAATTGTTTCTAAATTAGAAGACAAGAGAAGAGTTAGAGCTGCTGAATATTACGCTAAAAAGAAAGCTTTAACTAAAAAAGTTGCTGCTGCCAAAGCTTCCCAAGCTGACTCTGAAGTTTCTCAAAAATTAGCAACTTTAGGTTATTAAATGTTTTTTATTAAATAATTCAAAATTAAATAAATGAAAAGAAATTGAAAAAGAAAAAAAGAATTGGTCATTAGTTTTATTCATCTTTCAAATAGTAGTGTCGTTTGTACGGTTTGGGTTAATCATAACTCATTATCTATTCATTATTTTATATACATGATGATTTTATAAGTTTAATGTTAGATATCCAACCTTTTCATATTTTCATAAACAGTAAAAGTAATACAAGTTGCTGGTAAAACTCTAATTATATTTGGTACAACACCTTTATAAAACCCAGTAATACCATATTTATCATAAACTTCTTTAGTTAAATATAAAATTCTTTTATCATTTTTACTATTTTGTAGATTTGTCTTTAAGAATTGAAATGGATAAAAAATTAAATTTGCAATTATTTTAGAAGTTATTGAAATCAACATATAATCAAAATTAGCTAATTTTCCCTTTTCATCTTCATTGTAAAACCTATATTTTAAAGTATCATAAATTGTAAATTGAATTGCACCTTGACCAACTCCAATTAATCCAGGAATTAAACCTTTAAAATATCCTCGAGCTCCATCTGTTTGGAAAATTCTGATCAAACCATCAGTAAAACTAGTGTAGCTTCCCTTTGATCCATAATTGGTGCTCATGATTCTTGTCTTAATAACCCATATTGGATTAGTTATTATTGCAGTGAAAGTACCAGCACTTAATGCAGAGATTAAATATTCTAAAGAATTTAAATTTGAATCTTTATAGATTGATTTATTTGAATTGAAATGTATTAAATTTTTGAAGAATCTATAACTTGTAAAATAAATCGTCCAAGCAGTTGCATTACCAATTAAATTCGTACCAATTCCACGATATAAATTTTCAATTAAATTTTTTTCAGTTATTGAAGAAATAATATTTTTTTGATATAATTGAAGTCTAATTTTAAAAAGATCTAATGGGTGAGTTATAAGAGTTGTTAAAGTTCCAGCTGTTAACCCAGAAATGACTTCTTTTCGAAGATCATTGTTCATTTTTTTCTTTTTTTTGAAGAATCTTTAATGTCTTGAAATAATCAGTTATAAAAAAAAAAAAAAAAAAAAAAAAATAAAGAATTCGATTTTGATACGAGATTTTTTTCTTTATGAAATTTATATTTTATATAGGTAGTCATGAGATGGAACTTCACAATCTTGAATTCAACTATTGAACGAATAAACAATTCGATTGTGTCGCCAGATCATCACGTTTTTCATTTTGGATTGTTGTACAAACTACATACCTAATAAAACAAATATTTTTTTTTCTCTCTCTTTTCATTATGTACATACATGATACTTTTGATTGAAACTGAATCTTAAATCATCTTCTTTAATTTTAATGTATTTTCTAGTCATATTGTGCTTATCGTTCTGCATCAAACTTTATTTAAACAGATGGTAATGGGGATAATAAACTGTGATGTTAGTATTGCAAAAATTTTCTCCAATTGTCTGAAAGGGAAATTTGATATGATTGGTTCATAAATGGTTTGATGGATAAGTTGGGGAAAAAATGTAAGACATTGAGCAATGAGTTATAGACTATAGTTCTATTGAATCCACTCTATTTTATCCCCACCTAAGTTACCTTATTTATTTTAATCAAATGAATACAAACAGCATCATATCTATTTCCCATTCTATCCCAACTCCCAAACACACGCTAATAAAGGAGGATGATTAGGAGTTTGTCTCCATCCTAAATATAAAACAAATGGAATCCAACCATAATGAGCAATAGTTCTTGCTGAATTTAATAATTTTGAAATACGTTCCTTTAAAGGTTATTTTTCAAATATCATACAACAAACTTCGAACAACCTACTTTTGATTCGTCTGACAATGCAAAGACCATTTTTGTTTTCGTTTTTGTTTTGGTGTTGTATTTGATACTTTTATAAATTCAATAGAATTTCATAAATTTTGATGAATTTTCTTTCAACATTTAATATTACAGTTACCCGGTGTGTTGTTTAATTGTAATAATTTTGTAAGTACACTAATACTAAGTAGTACAGAAGAGTAAATTTACAATTAGAGAATATTGTATCAACTATTTTTAACTATATAACTATAATATTTATGTTTTTTTTTCATCAATCAATCGGAGTTGTTCAGTTTTATAACAACAATTCCAATGGATTTTCAATGATTTCTTTTAAAGCTTTAATAAATTCACCACCTTTTGCACCATCAATGACTCTATGATCAAAAGTACCAGTGATTGTAATTTTATCATCAAAGATGAAACCATTGGCATTAGTTGAATCTGGAATGGCAACTTTAGAAACTGTACCAATAGCTAAAATAGCAGATTGAGGTGGGTTAATAATTGAAGTAAACATATTACAAGCATGATTCATTCCCAAATTTGAGATGGTGATGGTACCACCTTGGAATTCTTCTGGTTTTAATTTATTATCTTTGGCACGTTTACCTAAATCTTTAACTTCCTTTGAAATAGTTTCTAAACCTTTTTTATCAGCATTGAAAACAATTGGAGTGATTAATCCAGTTGGAGTAGCAACAGCAACTGAAACATCAACATTTGAGTATTGTCTCATAATATTTTCTGATTCGATCCAATGGGTGTTTGCTTCTGGAACACGTTTAGAAGCTTGAGCAATTGCTTTGATTAAAATATCATTGATTGATAATTTATAACGATCTTTTGCAGAAGCATTTAAAGAAGCTCTTAATTTCAATAATTTTGAAACAGAGATTTGAGATGAAATGATATAAGATGGGTTTTCAAGAGTTGATTGTAATAAACGTTTACCAATAACTTTACGCATGTTTGAGATTGGAATATCAACAAAAGAAGATGCAGTTGCTGCTGAAACTGGAGCTGATGTATCAGAAGATGGGTTTGAAGACAAGTATTTTTCAACATCTTCTTTAGTAATTCTACCATTTGGACCTGTTGGAGTAACTTTTTTCAAAGAAACACCTTTATCTAAAGCTAGAGTTTTAGCAGCTGGAGAAGCTAAGATTCTATCAGTTGGAGCTGATTTGGTGGTTGGAGCTTTAGAAGCTGGAGTTGGAGCTGATTGAGCAGCTGGTGCAGGAGTAGAAGCAGCTGCAGCTGGTGCGGCAGCAGCTGGTGCATCTTTTTTAGCTTCAACAGTGAAATCTTTAAAAGCAGCAACATCTTCTTTGTTTTCAACGTAGACAGCAATTGGGGTGTTGACTGGGATGTTTTGAGCACCGGCTTCAACAAGGATTTTAGCTAAGTAACCATCTTCTTGGAATTCGAAATCCATTTGAGCTTTATCAGTTTCGATTTCAGCAATGGCTTCACCAGCTTGTAATTGATCACCAACAGATTTTTTCCAGACGGCCAAGTTACCTTGAGTCATGGTTGGAGACAAAGCAGGCATACCAATGATGTGGTGAGGAGGATAAGCTGTGGGTTGTTGTTAGTTTGTAATAGAACATAGAAGTAGTGGGCTAAATAAACGTACAAGAGGCGAAACGAGCAGCAGTGAATTGAGAGATTCTTGTGCAGCGAGGCAAGGCTCTGGCAGCGGTGAGCGCTGTTCTGGCAGCAATGAAGGAGGACATATCTTCTGGTTGTAGAGTGTATGTAGTTGGCACTTGTTGGAAGAGAAGAAAGAAAGGTTTTGAAAAAGTGGATCGGAGATTTAAATTTTATGTATTTCTGTTGTACATATAAATAACAAAACATACAAATAAACTCAAATATTACAATTTACCAGTTAAAACTACATTACAATTCCAGCAGAAAGAGACGAAAAAGAAGGTGTTTAGAGACAAGTGGAGTTTACACCTTGCTGTGCTTGTTTTGTTCTTCTTCTTCTTCTGCTGCTTCTTTTTAAAATTTGTTTCTGTTTCTGTTGTGCAGTCTACTCTTCTTCTATCACTCTCTTTCTTCATACCGTATTATGTACATCTGTAGATGGTAGTTATAGAGTGTTAGCAGTAGAGAAGTCCATCATGTGGTGCTCTTAAAGCTGTGGGGGTTTTTTCAAATTTGGTCGATTTTCGATTTTGATTTTTGAACCAGCTGATAAAATTATTATATAATGCATTATTAATGGATGGTGTGTGGATGTTTATGACTAATGAGCTAGTAAGAAAACACAACTTCAATCTTCAATACATGTCGACCATCTCTTCTCATCAAACTTACTACATATTAAACTATGAGTCTCTGAGTCTAGCCATTGTTAACTCAACACAATAATCTATTAATCTATTAGTGTAACCTCAAAAATACTTCACTCCTTTACCATACCACTCCAGCCCACCTTCATTTTCTCCTCTACCTCCCAACACATCCATAAAAGACTCCTCAATCTCATCCTCAAACTCCATATCCACACCTCCATTATTCTTCAAACAGTCTTTACTAGTCTGCCATGAAAACCTTACAATCTCTTTCCATCCAAAAATTTTATCCATATTCTCTTTTAGCCACCTCACCGTCTTTGCATCTCCTGGATACCCTGATCCACATTCCATTGAGTTTTCCCCATACAAAGCATTCTTACTGACCAACAACCCAATATCTCTACTAACTTTCGCACAAATTGATGCACAACTAACACATGGATATATTGCATCTGCTTTTTTAGCAACAACAACTTTACAATGTGGGAACCTGTTTTGTAATTTCAATTGATAACTAACAGGTGGTCCCACTGTATCAACATAGATCTCTTTGATATTAACACCTTGATCTAAAATCCCTTGAATCAAGTCCATTGTAGCGTCATGTGCTTGTTCATTCAAATTATAATTCCCTATGGATCCATGTCTCAACATCCCCGAAGAAATATCCAGTGCAGTCATAGTACGTGTACTCCATCCAACATTCTTGAACAATTCACTATCTTCATCACACATTTGTTGTAATAAGTTTCTTCTTTTAACATCACTCAATGTCTTGGAATCTGCAAATCCATATACATTTTTCAACACGGGCTCATATTCTTTCAAACAATAACTGATCCCATAGACCATACTCCCCAAAACTGGTCCACGTCCTGCTTCATCGACTCCCAAAACACACGGTTCATTTGACGCGTTTTTAATCGCTTCTGGAATTTCACTGATATAAGTACTGGAACTAGAAACATGTTCCTTGCTAACTGATGGAGGATGAAATTCAGTCATCTTACTACTTCTTTGCTTTAAGATGAGGGTATCTACTATCAACTTACAGCTTACAAAAAAAAATATTTTGTATTTTTAATATTCAAAATTACAAAATTCAAATTTCAACCCGCGTTTTTCTCTATTATTTATTATGTATGTACAACTTTATTAAATATCATCACTGTTTCAAAACATGAAGTAAATTACCAAACGACAACACCCGCTCAATCCTTTCTGCGCCGCTAACAAGCATCACTAATCTATCAATCCCAATCCCCCATCCTCCAGTAGGTGGCAACCCAAATTCCATAACTTTTAAATAATTCTCATCTGAATTCATTGAATCATCATCTTTGAAATTCAATTTATTCGATTGTTGTTGTTTGAATTTAGTAGATTGGGCAATTGGATTGTTTTCTTCTTCATATGAATTCACATATTCGGCTCCATTAATAAACATCTCAAATCTATGTGAAACTTCAAAATTACTGGAACCATATTGTTTAACACTTGATTTCGATAATGGTGACATTTCTGCTGGATGATTATAGATGAAAATTGCATGGTTGTTTAAAGATAATGGTTCTAAATATGTGGCACATAATTTATCTAATAATTGTGGTACTGAAAGTATTGAAGGTGGTGCTAAGCCAATGGTTTTGTAGTATTGTAATAAACTTTCAGAGGTTAGCTCTTGGGGAAACATAACACCTGTTTGTAATTCAATTGATGGAATAAACTCTAATTTCTGGAATCCATTTGATTTAATCTCTTGTAAAATTGGTCTATCTTTAAACTTATCAAAAATTTTACTAAACAACTCTTCAGTTATACTTATCAACTCATCTAAACTTGTAAAACTCTGATAAAATTCACATGTAGTAAACTCAGGATTATGAGTCCCATCCATTCCTTCATTTCTGAAAACTGTTCCAATTTCAAACACTTTATCAAACCCTCCAATCACCAACCTTTTCAACCATAATTCTGGTGCTATTCTCAATTGTAACTCAACTTCTTTTGATTCCCCTTCCATATCCTCTTTCTTATTCAAATATTGAGAGGCTGTTTTGAATGGTGTAGCATTTGCTCCATTAGAAACCCCATTAATCACCGGTGTTTGAACTTCAATAAAATCTCTATCATTTAAAAAATCTCTTATCAGTCTAATCACTTGACTTCTATCCTTCAGCACTTGTACACTTTGTTTACTGTTCAAATAATCAGCAACTCTACCAAAGTTTTGATTCTCAACAGTCAATTTTTCAGGGACTTCTTCTAATCTTGGACTCCCCAGTTTAATCACTTCATTTAACCTCAAAGTTAATTCACCAACTCTTGTTCTCCCTGGTTCTCCAATACAACTAATTGAATCTCCTATCTTGAAAAAATTAAAATGTTCATGGAATTCATCTTTATTTAATCCTAATCTTTTATTCATGGCTAACAATTGAACTTTTTGGAAATCTTGCACTAAGTCAATAAAAATCATTCCTTTCCCTGATTTACGAATAGATTCAATTCTTCCTTCTAATGATACATTTAGGGTCTGGGTGTGATCAAATTCAGTGATTTGTGAATATTTGGAAATAAATTCTGGGATTCTTAATAAATTTGGAAATCGAATTTGGGAAATTGGTGGGTAATATCTGTTCACTTCTTTTATTATTTTAAGTTTCCTGCTCATGGGAACCGTGGAAAGTAACCGTCTAAACATCATCTGAATTTATCATTCATTTTTGAATTTTTGATATTAATTTTTTGAATTTTTTTTTTTTTTTTTACATCTTTCACTGATTTTGAAACTTGTTACATACATATTTATTTTGATCTGACTTCATAAGAACTGAAAAAGAAGCTGTGATGGTATGTGTCTCTATAACGGCATACCCTGTTTAAATGTTCAAAACTAACCTTTTTTTTTTTTTCTTCATTAGGACGTCTACGCTCAAGAAGATACAGACGGTTTACGATTTAGTTGGAACATTCTTCCAACTAAAAAAATCGACTCTTCCCGTCTATCTGTCCCCATTGGATCCTTATACACACCGTTCAGACCAAGAGAAACATTGCTTTACTTACAAACAAACCCATTGGCATGCAGACAACCATGTGGAATGATCCTTAATCCATATTGTTCCCTTGATTTCAATACACGTACCTGGTCTTGTCCTTCTTGTCGTTCAATGAACCCATTGCCTGCTGATATTACTCCAGAAACAGTTCCAATGTGTGCTCCAGATGCCACATCAGTGGAATATATGTTACCAAGATCTGCTCAAGATCGATTGATTAATCCTGTTTTCATCTATATTGTTGATACTTGTTTAAATGAAGAAGACTTTAATGCATTAAAAGAATCAATTATTGTTAGTTTGGGGCTATTGCCACAAGATGCATTGGTAGGGTTTGTTGCGTTTGGGAAACACGTTGATTTGTATGAATTTGGTGATGTTATTAAGAAATATAGTTTTAATGGTGCTAAAAACTATTCAATTGAAGAAGTCAATTCAATTTTAGGTTTTATTTCTTCAGCAGGTTCATCACTTTCTGCTGCTATTGCTGCTGGTAACAGATCAAGTTCAAGGTTTTTACTAAATGTTAATATTGCAGAATTCCAATTGAATCAAATTTTGGAAAATTTAATTAAAGATAGTTGGAATTATAAAACCAATGAACGTTCATTACGCTCAACAGGTTGTGCATTGAACATTGCTGCAAAATTGTTAGAAACTACGTATCCACAAAGAAGTGCTCATATGATGTTATTTACTGGTGGGCCATGTACCTATGGACCAGGAACAATTGTTTCAAATCAATTAAAAGAATCGATTAGATCACATAATGAAATTGAAAAAAATTTAGCTAAATGGTTTAAACCAGCTTGTGAATTTTATGATTCAATGGCTGAAAAATCATCAGAACTAGGTCATAGTTTTGATATATTTGTTGGTTCATATGATCAAGTTGGATTATTTGAAATGCAAAGTTTAACTGATAAAACTGGTGGTGTTGTTGTGTTAAGTGATTCTTTTACAACATCAATTTTCAAACAATCTTTTTTAAGATTTTTCAATAAAAATGAATTTAATGAATTAAATTTAGCATTTAATGGTACATTAGAAGTTAAAACTTCAAAAGAGTTAAAAATTAATGGATTTATTGGTCATGGAATTTCATTACATTCTTTTAAAAATCAGTATGTTTCCCAAACTGGATTGAAACAAAAAACAAATCTAGGTATAAATGATTCAAATGCTTGGAAATTATCAACAATTAGATCAAATTCAACTTATGCTATTTTTTTTGAGACTCAAGACGTTCCAGCAAATTCTTCATTTACCATTAATAATCAAGGATATTGTATAATTCAATATATTTTACATTATCAACATTCAGATGGTACGAAAAGATTAAGAGTCACTACTATTTTGAAACCTTTAGTTAATTCAAATGATATTAGTTATGGATTTGATCAAGAATGTTCCACCGTGCTATTAGCAAGAATTGCCATTAATATGTTGAATAGAGGTGATGATGTTGGAGATGTTTTACAATATATTGATAGAATATTATTAGGATTATTAAAATCATTTGCAGAATATCAAAAGGGAATTTTACATAGTTTTAAATTAAGTAATAATTTTACATTATTACCTCAATTCATTTATCATTTAAGAAGATCTCAATTTTTACAAGTTTTCAATAATTCACCAGATGAAACTTCTTATATTAGACAAATTTTTAATACAGAAGATTGTGAAAATTCATTAATTATGATTCAACCAATTTTAACAGCATTTGAACAAAGTTTTGAAAATGAAGAAGATTTTGAAAATGGAATTTCAGTTTTACTAGATTCAACATCAATTAAACCAGAAAGAATATTATTATTAGATACTTTTTTCCATATTTTAATCTTCCATGGTTCAACAATTGCAAATTGGAGACAACAAGGTTATCAAAATCAACCAGAATATATTGAATTTAAAGAGTTTTTAGATAAACCAAAGATTTTAGCATCAGAATTATTAATTGATAGATTCCCATTACCTCGTTTCATTGATACAGATGAAGGTGGATCACAAGCTAGATTTTTGTATTCTAAACTGAATCCTTCAAATACTTATAATAATAATAATATTAGTGGTGGTGGTGGTGTAGGAGGAGGATTAAGTTCTGGTAGTGGAGCTGTGATATTGACTGATGATGTTAGTTTACAGAGTTTTATGGAACATATTCAAAAACTTGTTGTTGAAGGAGCTGCATGATGGGGTCAGTCATTTTATGTATAAAAAAGATTTGATATAGACTTATTGTTTTAAATGTGTATTTAGTTACACCATAATTTCAAATTCAGATATGCTAATCATCAATATAACTACCGATTGTATAACTAATGCGGATATAATCTACAATATTTCAAATTCATATAAAAAATCATTTAATTCTGAAACTTGATATTAGATCCTATTTTTTTTTTTTTCTTTTTTTTTGTAAAAATTAAGCATCGTAAGTTGAAGCAGAAACATTACCACCTTTACCAGTCCAGTTGATATGAATAGGAGTATTTGCTGGTAAAGTTTCAGAGACATATTCTGGTAACACTCTAAAAGTATGAGCACCGAAATAATCTCTTTGAGCTTGTAACAAATTAGCTGGTAATTTGGCAGATCTTAAACCATCATAAAAGGCTAAAGCTGTAGCAAAAGCAGGAGTTGGAATACCATATTGAGTAGCGGTTCCAATAGTTTTTCTCCAACCTGATTGAGCTTTAACAACAGCATCTGAGAAAAATTTATTAAATAACAAGTTTTCTAAATCTGGGTTTTCTCTATAAGCTTTAGTAATTTCACCCAAGAAAACAGATCTGATGATACAACCACCTCTCCACATCAAAGCAATAGCTGGGTTATTTAGTTTCCAGCCATATTCTTTACCAGCTTCTCTAATTAACATGAAACCTTGAGCATAAGAAATGATTTTAGAAGCATATAAAGCTTGTTCTAAATCATCAACAAATTGTTGACGATCTTTGACAGCATCAGCTGGAATTTCTGGGCCTGGTAATATTGAAGAAGCTTTAATACGTTCGTCTTTCAAAGAAGATAAACATCTTGCAAAAACAGCTTCACCAATTAAAGTGACTGGTGTACCTAAATCTAACGCGTTGATAGCGGTCCATTTACCAGTACCTTTTTGACCAGCAGTATCCAAGATTTTTTCAACTAATGGAGTACCATCAGTGTCATTGTATAATAAGATATCTCTAGTGATTTCAATTAAGAAAGAATCTAAAACACCAGTATTCCATTTGGTGAAAACTTCACCAATTTCTTTATCGGTGAACCCACCAACTCTTTTCAATAAATCATAAGCTTCACAGATCAATTGCATGTCACCATATTCAATACCATTATGGACCATTTTAACATAATGACCTGCCCCAGCTGGACCAACCCAATCACAACAAGGTTCACCATCAGATTTAGCAGAGATGGATTGGAAAATATCTTTAATATGAGGCCAAGCTTCCTCAGCACCACCTGGCATTAAAGAAGGACCATATCTTGCACCTTCTTCACCACCAGAAACACCGGAACCAACAAAAAGGATTCCTTTAGCGTATAATTCTTCATATCTTCTGTTTGAATCTGGGAAATGAGAGTTACCACCATCAATAATGATATCACCTTTCTCCAAATATGGTAATAATTGATTGATGAAAGCATCAACAGCGTCACCAGCTTTAACTAATAACATGATTCTTCTTGGTCTTTTTAAATTATCAACTAATTCTTGAATAGAATGAGCACCAATGATTGATTTACCTTTAGCTTCATTTTCCAAGAAATGATCAACTTTAGCAACAGTTCTGTTATAAGCAACAACAGTAAATCCATGATCAGCAGCATTCAAAATCAAGTTTTGGCCCATGACGGCTAAACCAATAAGACCGAAGTCACCACTGTTAATTTTTGTTAGTTAAAGTTCAATTATCTTGAAAAAAAAAAAAAAAAATTTGAAAAACTGATCATGATGATGGAAATGAAAAGTACTATGGTTGAAGATGATATTTGATGTTTGATATTCTATTCATTATAATTCTAATGATGAGTTAGAAATAGCAAACAAAAAACCAAAAAATTAAAACCAAAATAAAATTAAAACCAAAATAAAATAAAATAAAAAATTAAATTGAATTGTATCATCACGGTATAGATAGTCTCATTTCCCATCAGAATAAATAGAGTCCATATGGCACATACGTTGGTTGAGACATTGTGTAGAATTGTGTGTGATGTAATGAAGTAGAGGTACAACAGCGTTAGCTCAGAGAGAGATTTGTAGAGAAAACAGGGAAAAAGGTAATTAATTTATATAGTATTAGGAAGGAAGGTTTGGGCGTTGTACTGCGGAAAGCAGCAGTCCAGTCCACTGGCCTTTTTTTTTAATGACCTTGTTGTTAAGTATGAGTGGTGTTGGGGTGTTTTGGGTATTTACTTGATGGTAGTGTAGAGGAGGTGATGGTGGTTGTATTCGTGTTGTTTTCAGTGTTGCTACGTGGTGGTATAAGGCAAGAAAATGGTGGTTTAGTGGTTGGATTGGCCTGCCACCAGGTGACGGATTATTTCTAAGAGGAGCGGTTGGTCATTGATTAGTAAGAGGCTGCTGGAAATAAAATTACCCAAAATAGTAATAAAAAGAAGGTGTGTTCAGCATAACTGTTAAGAGACTGTTTCTCTAATCTCGATTATATTAGTTACTAATATTGAAGTATTTAGTCAACGTTGAATACAATTAATATTTATTATAGTAGTGGTATATTACATACATACATTTAATACTATAACTGTAATACTGAAAGAATGATATTAAATATATTTAGAATCATCACCCGGCCGCCCTTCTAATCAAATAAAGCTGAAACTTGTCTTTAATAGTAAATGAATTACTTCAAATTTATACACTTGCCACATACCAATATTTTATTACAGTCAATTTCTTATTAAGTATCAGCCACATCTACAGCTTATTATAATTATCATAATTCATTACTATTACTACCACCACTATAAAGGTACATCAAGCTAGACTGGAGGCTGCACTTTCCTCAGGACATCCTCCACCACAACACTCTCATCAACACGACTCAGCAGCTGCGCAACAAGAACATCATCACTACCCCATTGTAAACTACCTTCATGTTCTGCTGCAATCAGTTTGATTTTAAAGGGCACCATCTTTCTCACTGCTAATTTCACTATAGACGGTATAACAAACTCTCTTCCAAACACTGCACATAAAGCTTTGCAATACATCTCCACATCTTTAACTACTGCTGTAGCCAATCCTCCTTCCACTGCTCGATGCGTCCGCACAAATATCACAATATCATAGATATACCTTCTCACATCGGGCACAACAACAACTGCAGATTCATACTTCTTTCTCAATTCTTCCAAATCATCATTTCCTTTATTCACACCAACATGATCAACTTCATCTCGAAATAAGAAATAATCACAACTCTCTCTGCATTTTTCAACTTCACCAACAACAACATGAATTTTCCCCAACTCTCTCATTTTAATCACATCTTGTCCATCAAGGATTCTATCCTCACAATCAACAACCACAACATCTATGAACTCATCTTCCACTATCTTTTCAAAACCATTTAATTTTACTATTTGATACCGCACTCCCCAATTGCTCAATAAATGTCCAATTTCCCCCAAACAAGCTTCATTATGTGCACATTTCAACACAACACTTCGCCTCACAATCAGACTCAACTTCAAAGCAACACTTAACGAACTTTCCATTCTATTTTTCTGTCTTTTAAATTTCTCTCTTCTCTCATCTTTGTATGTATGAAAATAAAAAAAAAAAAATTTCAGAAAAAAAATAAAAAAAAAATTTTAATCTTCTTTGTATGTATTACAGAAACAGATCAAAAACCCAGAAAAGATGGCTAAACTTGTACATAACGTACAGAAAAAACAACACAGAGAACGTTCTCAACCTCAAGAACGTAAAAAATTTGGGTTCTTAGAAAAAAAAAAAGACTATCAATTACGTGCAAAGGATTATCATAAAAAACAAAATGCTCTTAAAATTCTTAAACAAAAGGCAAGTTTAAGAAATCCAGATGAATACTATCATGGAATGATAAATAAGAAAACAGACTCAAGAGGTATTCTTATTTCAGAAAGAGATGAAGAAGTGTTATCAACAGATCAAGTGAAGTTATTGAAAACTCAAGATTCAACATATATCAAAACTCTTAGAAATGAACAATTGAAAAAAATTGCTAAATTAGAGAAAAATTTAGTATTTACAAATAAAGGTTCTCATACAGTTTTCGTTGATTCAAATACACAGAAAAATGAATTTGATCCATCAATTTTTTTTCAAACTGATGAATCTTTATTAAATAAAAAGGAAAATAGATTAAAATTAAATCAATTACAAGATATAAATAATTTACCAAATAGTGAATTGAATCATGAATCTTTAGATAAAAAAAGAATTAAAAAATTCAAAATCTTACAACAACATTTAAAAAGATCAAATGAATTAAAAGAAGTTGAAGAAAGAATTGATTTACAAAGAGAAGGTATGAAGAATGGGAATAAGAGGAAAATAGTGGATACTTTAGGTAGAACTGCTTATAAATTTAAAAATCAACGTAAAAAATAGTTTTTTTTTGTTTTTTGTTTTAAAATCCATGTATAATTTAGTCTATTAATGAATATTAAAGTTCTAAACCCATGTTTTAATAACCCCATCTTGTCCACCACTAATCACACCTTCTCCATTATACCATTTCACAACATTAACTCCATCCTTATGTGCACCAATCATCTTAACACACTTCATTGGTTTTGCAACATTATAAATCATTATATTAGTATCTAATGAACCACTAACTATTCTATCATTATCTTCATTCCAATTAATTGATGTAATTTTACCCGTGTGATATGACCATCTTGATGTAACTAATGAATTTGTCTTGAGGGAATATAAATTAATTTTACCTGAATTATCTCCACATGCTAAATATTCTTCATTAGGTGAAATGGATAGAATTGAAGGTGTTGATCTAATTAATTGATTAAAATCTTTAATTTCGGTTAAATCAAATCCATCTGTTGAATTATAATCATAAGAATATAATTTAATTGAATAATTTTCAAACCCAATGGAAATAAATTTTGATGAAATTGAAACAGTTGTTGGATTAATATCCAATTTAATTAAATACACCTGTTTAAAAATTTCAACATCAAATAATATTAATTCATTATTTGTTGTGATTATAACAATCATTTTTCCAAAAATATCAGAATTTCTCGCTTGAGAAGGTAATTTAAATTCTAAACCATCATTAATATTTTTCAATAAATCATCCCATCCAATTGAAAACATTTGACTTTTATAATATAATAAATTTGAAATTAAATTTGTATTCGAATTGGCAAATTTAGAAGATTCGTATTGTTTTTCAATTGGTAATGATAAATTTCTTTGGATAACAATACCATCAGCACTACCACTAAATAGTTGTTTAGTAGATTTATTGTATTCAATTGCAGTAATGGATTTTTGATGGTTTATGATAGTTTTAATTGGGGAATCTTGTTTCAAGTTTATATCCCAGAATAGTAACACACCATTAAATGATAATGATATAATCAAGTCTTCAGTAACAATAACACCAACTTGTTGATTTATCAATTGATTTTCTAATTGGAATTTCTTAATTAATTCACCACTAATAACATTCCAAACACAAATTGAACAATCAGCAGATGATGTAACAATCTTCTCATCATCAATCCAATCAACTGCAAACAACCCACCTTTAATTTCATTTTCATTTGAAATCTTACTAATAAAATCACCAGTAACTCCATCATAAACAACAATTTTTCTATCACTACCAACACTAACCAACAATTTCCCATTTGAAGAAAATTTCACATCACGAACAAACCCACCAGTTCCATGTTCTCTAACAGTTTTCTCAAATCTGAAAGGAACACCATGATAGAAAACCATTGCACCATCATCACCAACACTTGCTGCTCTTAAAGGTCTACAAGGTCTAATATCAACACTGTTGATTTGGGCACTATGTCCGGAAATCTCACCAATTGAGTTCCCTGAATCAAAACTAAACGCATGTCCATATCTTTGAGATCCATTTCCAACAGCAATGACTCTTTGAGAATCAGCGTCCCAGGCAATATCATTAATTGGACCATTAATGATTTGAAACTCGGATTTGGCGGTTAAATTGAAAGTGTCTGTGATCTTCACACATCCTGATTCATCACCAGTGGCAATGTACGCTCCAGAAGGTGAGAATTTTGCCACCGTGGTGTTATAAACATGTGTGATTTGTTGTGGTTTAATGGTTGGGTCTGTGGAATTAATAGGGGAAATGAACACAGATTTGGCTGAAGGGTAGGCAAGACAGCCGGTTTTTTTGCTGTATGTTAAATGGGTTGTGTGTGCTCGTTTCGTGGAAGGCGCCGGTGGCCACATTGTAAAGTTCATTTTGGAATTTCTTTTCTACCTTTGGATCAATATGTAGTCAATTTGTTTACTTTTTTTTCCTGGTGATTTTTGATTTTTATGAAAATTTTAAATATATTTTTTTTATTTTTATTTCACAGTAGAAAAGAAAGAAAAGAAAAGAAAAGAAGAAGAAGAAGAAGAATGTCCAACAGCAGACAGCGTGTTGTGCCGCTCAAAGCACCAGTTCTGCCAGCACAGACGACTCCGGAGCAGAGATACTGGCGAGGATACACAAACACACAGCTAGTGAAAGAACACAACGCAGTCAACCACATCTGCTTCAATCCAGTCTCACCTCATGACTTCGCAGTCACCTCCAGTACTAGAATCCAGCTTTTCTCTTCAAAGACAAGAGACGTGGCCAAAACATTTTCTCGTTTCAAAGACACCGTTTATTCAGGTGAGTTCAGATTCGATGGGAAATTACTTGTGGCTGGTGACGCTTCAGGTTTGGTGCAGATATTCGATGCTCAACAGCCTCGTACTTTACTTGTCACAATAAACCCATCTACCCATCCTACCCATGTTACAAAATTCCATCCAAGTGTTGCAACAAATTTGTTGACAGCCTCTGATGATAGATTAGCAAGATTATATGATATTTCCAGTGCAGCTGAACCAATCATCACTTTTGGCGACCATGAAGATTATATTAGAACTGCTTCATTTATTCCATCCTCAAATTTAATAACCACTGGTTGTTATGATGGATTCATTAGAATTTTCGATCAAAGAGTTGGATCATCTCCGATCTCAAAATTCAATCAAAATTCTCCAGTGGAAGATATTTTACCTATTTCTCCAACAATAATGTGTTCTGGTGGTGGTCCATCTGTTAAAATTTGGGATATTGCAGCTGGGAAATTGGTTAATGAAATGTCAAATTTCCAAAAAACTGTTACATGTTTATCAAATGCAAATAATGGTAAAGAAATTTTAGCAGGTTCTTTAGACGGTCATGTTAAAGTGTTTGATGTTGTTAACTGGGACGTTAAGTTTGGTTGGAAATTTGGTGGTAGTGTTTTAAGCTGTGGTGTTTCACCAGATGCAAAACATTTTGTTGCAGGTTTAACTTCTGGTTTAGTTTCCATTAGAACTAGAGCTATAAACAAAACAACACAACAACAGAAAATAGAGGCAAAACATAAATCTAATGCTTTTAAGAAAATGATGAGAGGTTCAGAGTATCATGGTGAAGAAGAACATCGTATTCATTCTGATAAACCAAAAACTTCCAAAAAATTACGTGCTTATGAAAAACATTTGAATGCTTTTAGATGGTCAGATGCTTTAGATGATGCTTTTACACCAGGTGTTTCAAGAGATATCACATTAACTATCTTGGAAGAATTGAAGAAAAGAGGGAAAGTTAGAGCTTCATTATTTGGTCGTGATGAAACGACTTTAGAACCATTACTCACTTGGTCTCTAAAAGCAGTTGAAGATGTTAGAGCTGTAAATACTGTTGCTGATTGGGTTGCAGTGGTCTTGGAATTATATGGAAATACTATTGAAAAATCAACAATTTTAGAAGAGTTAATTTTAGCTTTACGTAAAAAGATAAAACAAGAAATTGAAAAAGCAAAAGAAGCTCAAAAAATTGAAGGGATGTTACAACTCTTGACTGCGCATTAACAAATTGTATATTATCATTATCATTAATCAATTAAATAATTAATAGCTTAGTAGTTTATCTTCTACCTTTACCAAATTTACCCTTTTTATTAGTTCTTAATTTCAATCTTTTGAAATTTCGATGTTCAACAGATTTCCCTGAATTAATAGGTATTGAAGTATCCCTAGAAACAAAAGTTCTTTCAGTATCTGACCATTCCTCTTCAGACGAATCTAGTTCATCATAATCTTCTTCTTGTTCTTCTTGTTCTTCTTCTTCCTTATCATTTTCTTCAACTACACTCTTCAATTCTTCAGTAAGATCCAAATCAGGTCTAGCCCTGATTTTCCATCGTCTAGTTGATCTCTTGGGATTTTTTTTCTTCCAAATAGGTAATTTTGAATCCATATTCTCAAAATCTGAATCACTTTTGTCATTATTATCATTGGAAATTGGTTGTAAATCTGGATCTTCAAACTGGGATGCTTCTAACTCATCTTTAATAGATTTATACTCTGAGATCAGTACTGTTAAACTTTTGTTTATTCTTTGTGATGCTAATGGAGATGGAGAATCTATATTGATTGAAGTAGCTGAAGTTGGATTATAATTTGAATTTAGGTAATTTGGGGTTTCAAATATTGGATTCAAAGGTTTTTTAACTGGAGTTTGGAAAGAATTTGTATTACAACTATCATCTTCATCAAAACTTAACTTCTTTATAGCTTTATTATTATCATCAAAATCATCAAAATCATTATAATCGTTATCATGCAAGCCTAGATCATTGACAGACTTTTTTTGCTTAATAGGACTAGTAGCAGGGGAATTGACCACCATCTCTAACAAACTCATAACACGTCCATTTAACTGTGGAGTTGGTCCTAATTCTTCAACATTGATGTCGAATGGTGATTCCTGTGGTGTCTGTAAATTTTTCTGTTTCTGTGGTGTAATAAACACTTCCTTATGCTTTTTCTTTTGAGGTGTCGAATGCATCTGTTTCCTTACACTTGCTTCTTTCCCACCTGGTTTCAATGATCTATATTGCTTGTATTTTGCTGCAATTCCAGGGTTTGCCTTGATGTCTTCTCTCGTGGGCATTCGGCCATTCTCATTTCGAAACTGGTGCTCCCACTGCTTGATTTCCAACTTCAACAGTTTCTCGTCCATCTTTCAACTTTTTTTATATCTTCTTTAACGCGTCTTTCCATGTAAAATGTAAACATACTGAAAAATTTCAATTTCAATTTTTTTTTTCTTTCTTTAATTTATATTCAAAATTGCACAGTGGAGAAGAAAAGGATCGAAAATGTTCCGCAGTCGCCTAGTGAGCTTACACAGAGCAAGTGTTTTTAGTGGACAACGCACAGCAATTTTTCCTGTTCGTGGAAACTCAGAAGATTATGGGATTCCAATCAGATTGCCTCCCAGAAAAATAAGAAAAGCTTTGAGAGAGAAAGAACTTGAGTTGAGGAAACAAAGAGAAGAAGAAGAGGCTGCATTGAGACAGAAAGTGAAAGAGAATAAAAAGAATCCAACGTATACAAACATGGAGACTTTTCTGCAGCATCAGCGTGAAGCGTTCAATAAAATCTCAGATGAGAAGGTAAAAGAACAGGCAGAAGTACAAGAAGCTGAAGTGAAAACAGCAGCAGCAGCAGTAGTAGCAGCGGAAGAAGAGACAGCAGCAGCAACAGTAGCAACAGCAGAGATCAAATTGAAAGCACCAAAAACCCGTAAACCAAGAACCAATCTTCGTGAGAGAAGAGCTAATGGAAGACAGGTTGAATATGAGGATGTGTTTCTCACAGCAGAACAGATTGAAGAGAGACAACGTTTGAAGAAGGAGATGAGAAAAGAGAGAATGAGTAGAGGTGATTTTTGATGAAAGAAAAGGAAATAATAATAATAATAATACCAAAAACCATCTTTTTGAACCCGTTGAAAAAACAGCATTGTTCTATCCAGCATTAAGAACACAACGACATGTAAATAAACCGAAATAGAGAATGAATTTAACGAACTTTTTATTTATTCATTGTGTAGCTTTAACTTGTAAATAAATAAATAAAAAGCTTGAAAAAAAAAAAAAAAAAATTCACATTTTATAATTAATTGTTAAACATTTCACATCAACAAAAATGCTTTTTCGTCGAGTTTACACCGCTGCTGTTCCAGTTCATACAGCGTTTCTAAGAAGAACAGTAAGAAATATCACCACCACAGCAAAACTCGCACAAGAAGAGTCAAAGAAACCAATAAAACCGAAATCAAATTCAAAAGCCAAAGATTATGAAGAAGTTTATCGTACTGCTGAAGAAGTTGAAGAACAACTTAGATTGAAAAAGCTTGCCAAACAGAATTTGTTGTCAGTTGATGGAGAAGAAGATCCAGAGATGGCTAGTATGGTCACCGAAGCGGATTTGCAAAAAGAAGCTGAAGAATCCGAGAATGATGTTCCCTGGTATCTTAGAGAAGAAGAAGGATCTGAATTGTCTATCCCTTTATTTAAAGCAGAGAAACCTGAATTACCAAAAGGAACACCTGTTGTTATTGACAAAATCTTAGATTATATGATTGAAGATTTAGGTCTCGATGATTTTAAAATCTTCCATATATCAGATCCAGATTTACCATATTCATCTATAGCAGATTATGGGATAATTTGTACTGGTAAATCATCAAAACATATTCAAAAAGCAGTGATTCAATTAAAAACACATTTGAAACATAAACATGATATTTTCCCAGAAGTTGAAGGATTATTAAAACAAAATTCAATTGTAAGATTTAAAAGAAGAATTCAACGTAGAAATCCAAAGTTGAAAACAAGTAATGATTCTGAGTTTGGATTAGGTGTTAATAATTGGGTTATAATGAATTTTGATAATGTTGCTATTCATTTTATGACACAAGAAAGAAGAGAGATTTTAAATTTAGAATATCTTTGGTGTAAACCAGAGGAAAAACATTTATATGAAAAACCAGGAATTTTAAATGGATTTGTTGATGAGAATTTCAGTGATAGAGATTATACTAGATATAATCCAAGAAGTCCAAGACAAAGACAATCCGAATATCAAGGGTTAACAGGATCAGATTCTGTTTTTGATGGTATTTTCAGAAGATTTTATTCTAGTGGTCCAAATCAAGATATTGTCATTGAAGAGTTGGTTAAACAACAACTAGAATTATCAGATTTCAAATCATTCGAAGCTATTTCACTAGATATTAGATCAAATCAAGAATTATCAACAAAAATCCTAAATTTAATAATTAATCAAGTTGAAAATTTAAAAATTACTGAGATTGTTTCAAATTTACAAAATCCTAATAATAAATTCAAGTTTTTTTTTGAAAAAAGTTTCCCCTTATTACCAACTTTGGAGAATTATAATCAATTAATAAAACTTAATAAAATTTTACAATTTGTTTCACCAAAAAATTATAAAATTGATGAAATTTCTCAAAATTTAATAGATCAAGCGTTACATGGGTTAAAAATTACCAATGAACAATTGAATGAATTTGCATTAATGTTAATCACTAATATAAATTTAAATCCAATGAAAAATCAAACTTTAGAAGAATTGGAGTCCAATATAAATTCTAAATTTAATGAATTTGTTTCGATCTTGAAAATTATGAAGTATCAAGATTTAGAATTTGAAATGAATGAAACAATCAAATTGAATTTATTAAGAATTTCAACACAACAACATTTATTTAATCAATCAACAGATTTATATAAATTTTCAAAATTTGATGAATTAATTGAATTATTATATCCATTCACTCAAACTCCAAGTGTTACAACATTAGAATTTATTTTAACTACATATATTAAATCATATGATACTCCAAATCTATTCAAATTTTGGAGAAATTTATTAAATAAATGTGAATTAGATGAACAAAAATTAAGTTTTATTGATACAAGACCATGGGAGATTTTAATTGAAGTTGTCACTACGCATGGATCGAAACAAGATGTTGAGATGTTATTACAAGAAATGAATGTTTTCATTAAAAATCAAATTGGTGTTAATGGTTCAATAAAGGAAAATTTGAAGAAATTGTTAAAAGAAGAGGATCCAAAGGGCAAGATCTATCCACAAATATATAATCTATTGAAGAGAAAATAGGAATGTTTTTATGATTCTCTGTTGATGTTGTTCTGTAAATAGTCCACAAATATAGGAATGATTCTATTGACATCTAAACTTCTTAATTTATTTAAATTAACAAAAGTTCTTCTAATTCTTTGTAATTTAGCATTTGAAATTGATTCAGTTGGTAAATCCAAAAATAAATCTTCTTGAATCATAATTCTTGTTGTATTTAAATCACCTAATTCAATAATTTTATTTATAACAAATTGAGTACATTTATCTAATTCTTGTAAATAATTATTTTTAGTTGCAGGTTTTAATAAAGTTGAAGCGTTAGCAACAACAGGTTTTTGTAAAATTAAAGCTGTCCAAATGTTTTCAAATGGTATTTCAACATCATCAAAGGCAATGGGTATTAATGGAGAATCCCATCTTGAATTCCCATCTGGTTCTTCATATCTCATGATTAATTGATCCAGTAATTCTGGATCCCATTGTTCCGAGACAGGACGTTGCAAATTCCATTTATGACAAGTTTCTGAAGATGCTAAAGTATGAATGATACAACAAGAAGTTGATAAAGCTTTTGCATCACAATGAAGTTGATAACGAAACCCTTTAATATAAGCAGGAGAGTCCAAAATAACAATGGTAGAGCGTGACAAGTCTCTTTTCACTGCGGACATTTGTAAACCACGCAATGATTTCTCAGTTAATGATTCACGATATTGTTCTTTGGAAATACCTAGAGATTCATCTGAATGTAGGACGACTTTGAGAGAATGGCCTTGTTCGCCTGGTTTGCAAGCGGCAATTTTAGCTTCTAATTGCTGTTTCAGTTGTTGGGCTCTTGTGGACTTCCCACTGGCAGGGAAACCTGAGAAGATGACGAGCGGCATGAATTTAATCTACCAGACTATTTATTGATATTTTTCGAAATATTTTAAATTTTTTTTTTTTTTTTTTCCTGTACTGTATAAATAAAAGAAGATTAATCTTCTTTTCTATAATTGTAAGGGAAGAGAAGAGAAGGATGAGTTACAGAACAGGAGGAAGTTGGGCGAGAAGCAGCTGGAACGGTTTCAGAAGAGAGAAAGGGCTGTTTGTGCCGCGGTTCCAAATGCCCAAGTACAATGTGCTGCTGTCCGAGTTCAAAGGACACCATAGAAAAGCACTGGCACATATTCAAAGACTGGCACCGCAGCTGGACGTTGTACTGGAAGTGCGGGATGGGAGAGCGCCTGTGGCCACGCGGAACGTGCTGATGGACCGCCAGCTGAACGCGAAGAAGAAGATCGTGCTCTACTCCAAAAAAGACCTGGCAAACATCGACATGGCCATGTTCTCCAAGTGGCACAAGCCAGGCGAGAGCTTCATGTTCATCGACCCGCGCACCAAGAGAGACGCGACACTGCTCATCCAGTACCTGCAGCAGCTCTACTACCAGATGGAGGCGCCTCCGCCACTGGGACTGCGGTGCATGGTCACTGGGATGCCCAACGTTGGCAAGAGTACGCTTCTAAACAGTCTGCGTATTGCTGGAACACACTCGCTCAACAAGGTGGCAAAGACAGGCTACCACCCTGGTGTCACGCGAAGCACCTCTGAGATTGTGCGTGTCTCCCAGGCCCCACCAATCTTGCTCTACGACACACCGGGAATCATGATCCCCAAAGCTGACGACAGGAAAACAATGATGGCCCTCAGTGTCATCCACAGCATCAACGCAGACGCCATCGACCCTATGATCCAGGCAGACTACGTGCTATACATGATGAACCTCCAGAACCCAGACTGCTACAGCCAGTACTCGCCACCTACAAACAACATCGAAGACCTGTTGGCAAGATTCCACAGAGGCCCACTCACCACAAACAACGAGAAAAGTGTTGCTGTTTCCTTCGTGGCACATTTCAACAACGGCCATTTTGGCAAACTGTTCCTGGACCCAGAATGTGTTTTCAATAGGGACTCGTTTACTTTCGAAGCATTGGACGCCAAACAGTATGCTCAGTTCGAGGGAAAACTGGAGAGAAAACCAAGGGCTCAGAAGATCAGACAGGACATGATTGCACACAAGGCCAACAAAGCCTTTGTCTCCCACAAGTGGTGATTTTTTTCTTTCTTCATCCTTCTTCACCTGTATATAGCTATAGCATTACATACATAAATCTTCAACTTGTAGGTATGAAAATTATCCAAAATCAAAATAAATCTCAAAAATAAACAAAATTAAATACATCAACAGTTCATCAATGAGGAAAAAGATCGCCTTCATTCATCCAGATCTGGGCATCGGTACGTGTGTTTCCCTACCACCAATATCACAAAGAACATATAACTAACTCAACTTCTCCCCTCCAGGTGGCGCCGAAAGATTGATTGTGGATGCTGCAATTGGACTTCAAAATGAAGGTCATGATGTTATAATCTACACTTCTCATTGTGATAAATCTCATTGTTTTGAAGAAGTTAAAAATGATGTCCTTGAAGTAGAAGTCATTGGTGATTTCTTACCAACTAATTTCCTCAATAAATTCAAAATTTTATTTGCTTCATTAAGACAATTATTCTTAATATCATATTTGATATGGACTGGTGTTGTTAAAAATTATGATTTGTTTATTGTTGATCAATTATCCATGGGTGTCCCACTACTTCATATGAATCAAAGTAATCATTCAAGAATTTTATTTTATTGTCATTTCCCTGATTTGAAATTAGCAAGACATGATGGTATTTTAAGAAAAATTTATAGATTACCATTTGACTTATTAGAACAATTTACAATGTATCATGCTGATGGAATTGTTGTTAATTCAAAATTTACCTTATCTATTTTCAATGAAACTTTTAAAATTTTGAAAAATTTTAAAAAACCTGGTGTTATTTATCCATGTGTTAATTTATCAAAAGAAAAAATTACTGATGAAACTACCAAAATTTTTAAAACATTATCATTAGATTCAAATGAATATTTCCTAAGTATTAATAGATTTGAAAAAAAGAAAAACATTGAATTAGCAATCAATTCATTCCATGAATTTAAATCTAAAAACCCACATTCAAACCTTAAACTTGTTATTGCTGGTGGGTATGATCATTTAATTGATGAAAATAAAGAATATTTAGAAATCTTACAATCATTAGCAACTTCATTAAATTTCAATCATTGGACAGTTTTCAATAATCAATATGATGATGATACTAAAATTTCAAACTTTGACATTTTATTTTTACCTTCAATTTCATCAAACTTTAAAGAATTATTAATCTCAAATTCAAAATTATTATTATATACTCCATCATTTGAACATTTCGGTATTGTTCCATTAGAATCAATGAAATTTGGTACACCAATCTTAGCAATTAATAATGGAGGCCCATTAGAATCAATCATCCCATTGAATATTGACCCTGAAAATGGAACAGGTTGGCTTGAACCAAACGATCCAATAAAATGGAGTGAGAGATTACAAGAATCGTTACAATTAGATCAAGATAAATTGAAAATTAATGGATTAAATCAATTAAATTCAAAATTTTCATTAGCTGTTATGACAAATAGTTTCCAATCAATTGTTTTAAATAATTTGATTTTCATGAAACAAGTTTATATGTGGGAAAGTTTTGCATTTCAATTATCAGTATTAACTTTAATTAATGGATTATTACAATATAATCCAGTGATTTATACTTCAATTTGTTCAATTTTATTAAGACCAAGTCTGAAAACTATTGCATTGGTTATAATAGTTAATTTGATTTTATATTTCAAGTTCCCAGAATTACAATTTAAACCTTGATTTTCGTATCCAGTGTCCACTATCAAACTTGTATATTGAAATAAAAATAATAATAATAATAAAAAAAAAAAAAAAAAAATTCAAAATAATTACTTATTATTAGAATTATGAGATTGCGCCTGCGCTTGTTGTAATTGAGCTCTTTGTGCCAACATCGCCCTTTGAGCCGGTGTTAATTGTGAAGCATGTATAGCATTCACTTGACCTTGCTGTTTTGGATGTTGTTGTTGTGGTGGATGTGTTTGAATATTATTCTTATTTAACATGATCCGCTGTGGTGCTCTAACCATGAACAAATGATCATTAGATTTATCTATATCCAACAATGCAGTTCTACCATTGATTCCTCCCACTCCATTACTATTAGTTATTCTTGGTAATATAGCACCTGCAAACATTTCTCTCATTCTTAAAAATCCCATCCTTAATCTTGGTGGGACCAATGTATTTCTTTCTAATGGTAATGGAAATGATCTTGAAACCCCACTCAACACTTGTTGGGTTTCTTCATCAGAATCTAATGCTGTTTCACTTCCATGAATTAATTCATCTTTTTCTGCTTGTAATTTTGCTGCTTGACCTGCAATTTTAACTTGATTTTTATGTTGATACGCTGCTAATAATACATCATATGCTGCTGAACGCCCAGGAACTGCTCTTTTAGCACCCATAGAATGTGTTTTACAAGTTAATGATCTCGCACAAAATCCTCCATCTGCTAATGCAACTCCACATTGTTTCTCAACATCAACTGGACCTTTTTGTTTTCCTGTTCTTTTCTTTGTGGAACCATTACTAGATTTGGAATTATTAGAAACTTTAACTTTCTTTTTAGTTGTAGAATCTGTTCCATTACTTGAATCATTTTTTCTCTTCTTAGTGTTCTTTTCATCATCTGTATTATCTATTATTTGACCTGCTGTATTATTAACTGAAACTGCTTTAGCTGTAGAAGCAGCAGCAGCAGCAGCAGCTAATTCTCTTTGTTGTTTCATCATCAGGCAAGATTTAATATGTCCTGGTAAATATGAAACCAATATTGGTCTATTGCAAATATTACAAATTCTAAAATTTATGGCTGTTGATAATGGTTTATCAATATTACAACTATTCTTAAATTTGGAATCCTTTTCACCACTTTCAATTTCGGTTAGATTCTCTAAATAAGAACCTAAATCTTTCCAAACAATATTCTCTGGAGAAGTTGGACTTGAGCTGTTTAGAATATTTTCTTTCAAACCTTTGATATTGAAGTCTGAGTTGTTATTAGAAGAAGTAACGGCAACAGAAGCTGAGCCAGATGTCATAATATGTGGTGCTGAGCTGGAAGAAAGTATTTTTGTATTTTATGATCTTATTGTTTCACACACAAAACAAAAATTATATCTATGACTTGATGTTGAAAGTGGTCAATTGGCTGTTTTTAATGGCTGCAAAAACGTTTTTAGTATTTAATGCAATGCGTTGTTTGATATGGTGATAATATTGCGCCCAAAATTAACGTTTCTGTCGTTCTTTAAGCAAGGTGAAAGTTGATTATTTTTATATGTATTCAACATTTTTTAATTTTTAATTTTTTTTTTTTTTGTTTTTTTTTGCACTTTATAAGTTTCTCAATATTAAAGATTTAAAAAATGTACGAAAAAGAGCTGTTTATTGCCCGTCTAGCTGTCCAAAAAGCTTCACTTCTAACAAAATCAGTGAGCGAGGCAATTTTAGCAAACAAAAACTCAAACACAATCACAAAAAAGGACAATTCTCCAGTGACAATTGGCGATTATTCTTCACAAGCAATTATTATCAATGCAATTAAACATAATTTCCCTTCTGATGAGGTGTTTGGTGAAGAAGATTCAAATGATCTGAAACAGAATAGTTTTATAGCTGAGAAAATTCTGAGTGAATTGAAGAAAAATGATGAAACATTTGCTGCAAACTATAAATATGATGAATCTGAAATGTCATTATTGGGACCAAAACTTGATGATATCAACCAGATTGAATCTGTAATAGATCAAGGAAACTCAGTTGGTGGCGCAAAAGGTCGATTCTGGGCTTTGGATCCAATTGATGGAACTAAAGGGTTTTTAAGGGGCGATCAATATGCTGTTTGTTTAGCCTTGATTGTTGATGGTGTTGTTCAATTAGGTGTGATTGGTTGTCCTAATTTGCCAGATAGTTTTAAAAATCCAAGTTATAAAGGTGGATTATTCCATGCTCTGAAAAATCAAGGTTCTTATTATTCCAAATTATATGATGAATTAATTTCCATAGATTTTAAACAAAATAGTGAATTAATATCAATGAGGAACAATTTATCATCTACTAGTGAATTGATTGTTTGTGAAGGGGTTGAAAAAGGTCATTCTTCTCATGATGATCAATTAAAAATCAAAAACCTATTATCAATACCCGTTAGTCAAACATTAAATTTGGATTCTCAGGTTAAATATTGTGCATTATCTAAAGGTTTAGCAGATGTTTATCTAAGATTACCAGTTAATATGAACTATAAGGAGAAAATTTGGGACCATGCAGCAGGAAATGTATTAATCACTGAAAGTCATGGAATAGTTACTGATATGAATGGGAATCAACTGGATTTTACTAAAGGACGCACTTTGGATTCCCATGGAATTATTGCTGCAAATAAACAATTCCATCCTCAGATCATCGAAGCTGTGAAGTCAGTTATCATTAACAAATAATGATTTTATTTTACGATCAAGTATTAAACTTAAGTACATTTTTTTTTTTTAAAAGAAAAGGAGTATAAAGTTTATATAACTTAAAGATGATGATCCAACACATGTTTGATTTCTTCATCTCCATTAACAATAGGAATTGTCTTTTTAATAGTCTTATCATTCTCAACAGATTCTACTATCGCTGTAGCCAAATCATCTCTTGCAATCTTAAGAGCCAAATAATTCTCATTCCAATCAAAATCTTTCATTGCTGCAATATAAGCATCTTTTGGAATCATGATTTTCCCAGTACCTGGTTCATCAACAAGATAACCAGGTTCCACAATGGTATAATCCAAAACTTTTGACCTGGTTAAAACCAAATCAACAGCTCTTTTACACATGTAATAAACTTTCTGTGTACGACTATTATACCAAAAATCTCTTTCCATTGAATTGATTGCTGAAGTTATAATCAAACGTTTAACACCCGAATTTTCACAAGCTTCAATGATTTTGATTGTCCCATCTAAATCCACTGTAACAACCTCATCAAAATTCACCAAATCTTTTGTGCTTGCAGTGTCTATCACCACATCAAAATCTTTTAATGCCAAAGCAAATTTAGAAGCTGGTTCTTCTAATGGTAAAATAACATGATTTATTTGTAAAGAATCAAAAAGTGGTGATTTTTTGGCATCTCTTATAAACGCAGTAATTTGATAATTTTTAGAAGAAGAGGCAAGTTTTTGAACGACTTTGTAACCTGTTCTTCCTGATGCTCCAATGACTGCAATTTTCTTTCCCATTTTCTTTTCTTATAGTAGCTTCTTTATAATTGATATGATTACTTGGATTATTTATTGGACTGTAGTTTTATTATAATTTTGACACCTTTTTCATCTTTATATAGGGCAAATTTTAACTTTATTAAAAACGTCATTTTTAGCAACTTTAAATAAAAAATTCACCAGAAGTTTCGAATTAATGGTGTGAGTTTGATAAGAATCTACCAAATTGGTTAAAATTAAATCATTATAAGAAAATCAAATCAATTAAGTTCATTTATATACATGAATAAATGATAACATTTTTGATATAAATAACGTAAATAAGCTATATAAATAAGTTGCTCACCATCCGAAGTTTTCTGTGTGGAGGTAAACTTCTTGGACACGACCAGCAACAACTTCTGATTGTAATGCAGCAGCACAATTACCAACATGATGTTGAACTGAATTTGTACCAGAACAAATGATCAAATTTTTACCATTTGATAAACCTAATGAAGGTAAGAATTTCATTAAGTTTGGTTTTTGATTGAGGTAGATTGAAATGTTTGAGTTTGATTCTAAATCTGAATCTGAAGATTGTGATTCTTTTGATGACACTGGCTGTGAATTTGAGCTAGTTGCTTCATTAATATCATTAATTATTTGACAACTTTCATTCAAATCAGAATTTGTAACAAAAATATGGAATTTGAAACAACTCAAAAATTTTGGATTAGTTAACTCAATGTTTTTAAACAACCCATTCAATTCATCCTCAATCCATTTAATTGAATTGATATTACGAACAATCCAAACAAGTTCAATTTTTTCAGAAACAGTTGTTAAATCGACAATATTATTTGCAATATGTTGAGCAAATGGGAAAGTTGCAGTGATACCAGTACCTGATGCAACTAACAAGATTTTTTCAAATGATAATGGATCACGATTAGCACCACCATATGAACCATCAATGAAAATTTTTAAGTTTTTGGAATGATTTTTAGAATCAGATAATAAATCATTGTATAAAGTTCTTGTTAAACCTCTTTGTGGTTTGACAATCAATTTCAATTCAGAATTGTTTTTAGAACTTGTTGTTAAAATTGAAAAAGGATGGTTATCAATGGTATGAACTCCGGATAAAAATCTAACAAAAATATGTTGACCAGGAGACCATTTTAATTCATCAGAGTTTTTAATCATAACAGAGATTTCAAAAACATCATTTGGTAAAATTTTCAAAGTTGCAGATTTAGCTCTAAATGCAAAAGAGTTTGGTTTAAAAGTTGTTTTAACAAACATTCTATATAACACTTGGAAACCCCAAAATCCGAAAGTTGCAAAAATATATCTATTTGAATTAATAGCCTTACCACCATGCCAAATCAATGTACCAAGATAGGCAATAGCCATCATCCAATGACTTTGTAAGAAGATTTCATAAAAATATTTTCTAAAGAAACGGACTGATAATAAACATAATAAGATTAATAGTACAAAAGCTGGATAACCATTTTTGTAGACGTCCCCTGAATGCCATCTGAAAACAACTCTTTCATAACCACCTTCTCTCAAATCTTGGACATAAAATGGAATGACATGAACTAAAGTTAAGAATAAAGAAGCCCAACCTAAACCTTGATGGAAAATATTTAATTTTTCATAACTAATACCAGTTACATGAGAAATGAAATTTGTTTTACCAGATAAAACCAATAAAAATGGAGTAATACCAAAAACCATCAATCCAGCACGAACAGCAAGTGGTGGAGAACCAAATCCACGACAAGCTCTATACCAAAAATGAGGAATAAATAAATAACAAAACATGTATAAAGTTGAGGCGGCAAAAACAATTAAAGTACTAAAACTTGGAGGTAGACCAGTAATTCTTGAAAGAATCATTGGTATTCTTTTATAGGATAATCGACGACACAACCCATTAATTTTATTGATAATTTTAAAATTGAACCATAGAGTATTTGGATCTTCACCAGTAATTTTACAATTTCTATAACTCCAGTCATTATACCTATAATAGAAGTTCTTAAGCATTAGGCAAAAGATCATAACAGCACCAAAATAAAGCATAACATTAGCATAGTGTTGTTGATAACCCCAACTATTTCTTCCCAACTGGGACAAGCTTTTATATTTGGCGTACTCTGGTTTACCCATATCTTTGATACAGTCCAAACCTTTGTAAATGACAGTCATCTTCTGTACAGATTCTTTAGTAACTAGTTGGACTTTGGATAATCTAACAGAGAATTGTTATTGCTTGCATTAGTTACTACTAGTTAGTACTTACTACTTAGAGGTAGTTTATATAGATCTGATTACCGAATGCGATACTTGGAAAAAACTGCAAAAGCGAGCAAATTAGATCACCGAAGAGGAAGTCTGAAGGTTAGTAAAACTTTGTCATAGGGCAATAGAAACAACATTGAACAAGCACTGGACCACCACCCCGAAGGATACAAGTTTCAACTAAGAAAGAGAAGAACAACCTACAATTTTCTAACTTCTTGAAACTTGCACTTCATAAATTTAAAGCCAAGTCCTCAAGCCAAGCTTATTATGCAACTTGCGGAAAAACATTGGAAATATTTGTGCTCACAAGACTTACAAGTTACTAATTAGAATTTAGTATTTACTAAGTAATAACTGCTCACTGCTAACTTCTAAGCTAACTAAATGCATCGGCTTCTAGTTGCTAAATTATAGTTTTATGAGGTTTTGAAATTTTGATTCGGTGAACACTGAATTGCAAATTGCAATATGTAACAAATTACTGAACTTGTAAAACTATAACAGTGCACTATAAAAAAATTTAACCAAACATCCCATCCTCCAAAGAGTCTGGAAGCGGACGATTACCATACAACTGTTCCCAAGATTTAGGAAATTTCAATGGTTGTTGATGCTTCACACCTAAAAGTCCAGCTATTTTATCCAAATATACAATAGCATCTCGTGTGTTGTCTCCCTCATACACAAACATGGTGATGATGGCCACTGGGATCTTGGTGGGTTGTAATAATTCCACTAGTTTCACCATGGTGTTGGAAAAGGAGCTCAAACTGGTATCATTTGCAGCAGAAGCAGTAGTATCAACAAGAGTTATTTGTAAGTTACTGAGCTTCTGGATCAAATCTTGTTCAGCAGTGAACATTTTGAAAGGACTGCTGAAATCCACTGCAGGATGGATAGAGCTATCTGTAGAATCCATTATAGTGACTGTACTAAACTGGTACTTGCTGATAAACTCCACTAGTTGTTTCAAGAAATTGATGGTGTACGCAGGCAAGATGGCAGACCTCTGCTGGAGCAATGTAATATTTAATTTGCTACTATAGTAGACCTCTAGACCAGAACTGTGTTTGTCCGCCTTACTGGCATTAATCTCACCTTCCACGTAGTCCAGTGGCGAGGCAAAGGGATATGTGAACAAAGGGTCCAAAAAGCCAACTAGCTCAAAACCAGACCAATTGTGCACCACCAAATCGGCAGTAAACTGAGGAACATTCCCTACGGATACTGCTGGCAGCAACAACGCAGAACGACTGACATCAACACTCAAATTCATCATTTTTTTCATTCTTTTTTTTTTATTCTTCAAAAAATTAAATTTCACCTCATCATGAAAAAAAAAAAATTAAAAAAAAAAAAAAAAAAATATTTTTTACATATGTATTTCACCTTACAACTCACAACTTTACATAAACACATTCACCAAAGAGCCACCAAAAAGATGAGCGAACAAGACGTTGATGCTTGCACTTTAGAACAACTTAGAGACATCCTGCTGAACAAGACCGGAGACGTCACTCTTGCCATCAGATTCAGAGCTCTTTTCAACCTTAAGTCTGTTGGTGCTGAGATCGATATAGACAGAGCTGCTGCCGACAAGGCCGTCCAATACATTGGAGAGTGTTTCCAAGACTCCAGTGAACTGCTGAAACATGAAGTTGCATACGTCTTAGGTCAGACTAAGAACTTGACCAGTGCTCCTATTTTAAGAGAAGTGTTGAAAGATGAAAAGTTCCAACAATGTATGGTTAGACATGAGGCTGCTGAAGCTCTTGGTGCTTTAGGTGACACAGAATCACTGCCATTACTGGAGCAGTACCACAAAGAAGACCCTTTATTGGAAATCCGACAAACTTGTGAATTAGCCATTGAAAGAATCAAATGGGAAAACTCAGAAGCTTCAAAACAAGAAAAATTACAAGCAAGTGCTTATTCTTCTATTGATCCTGCTCCTCCATTAGCATTGGATCAAGACTTCAAGATTGATAAACTAACTAAAATCTTAAATGATCAAGATACTCCATTATTCGAACGTTATAGAGCAATGTTCAGATTAAGAGATATTGGAACTGATGAAGCATGTTTAGCTTTAGCCACCGGGTTCCAAGATCCTTCAGCTTTATTCAAACATGAGATCGCCTATGTTTTTGGTCAGCTAAGTAACCCAGTCACCGTTCCTTCTTTGATTAAAGTCTTGAGTGATAACACTGAGGCACCAATGGTTAGACATGAAGCTGCTGAAGCTTTAGGTTCTATTGCCACAGATGATGTCTTGCCTGTCTTGGAAAAATTCAAATTGGATTCAGATGAAGTTGTTAGAGACTCTGCAGTTGTTGCTTTAGATATGTATGAATATGAGAATTCTACAGAGATTGAATATGCTACTGTTGCATAATCTTTTTTTTTTCTTTTTAATTCTACAAATGTTTTCTTCGGTTTGCAGTCTGTACTGTGGTTTATATAGTTTCCCTTCCTTTGTATCTCTACATATTATTTAAACAATAATTCTTCTTCTATATTACTTTTGTATTGTATTGTACACATTCATTATCTTCATCTTCATCTTCAACTTCAACTTCATCTTCATCAGTTATTGGTTCTGAAACGGTAGTTACAGTTTGTACATGTATAAAAAACCGTGGCACCTTCATCAGCACTACGTAACTGTAATGTATGATATTGCATCTCTTCATTACCACACTGTGGACATTTCTCTTTGATGGTAGCACCTTCTTCCAACTCATCCTTCTTCAAAATGGTTTTCACAGAAGACTGTTTCAATCTCAAAGCAGATGGAAAAGCGTCTTCAGAAGACTTCGTGACAACTTTCAACCCTTCAAACAACGAGCTGTCGTAGGATCTATGGCAGTTTGCACAGTTGATCTGCTTACGACCAGCTGCCTGATCCAAAAGATTCCCGCAATCAAGACAGAAAATTAAACTTCCCACCACAGACATTCTTCTCTATTTAGTTATTCGCTATCAAACAGACAAACAGACAACCAACAAGCAGCTAAAACTAACAAAATTATCAATTTAAAGTTTAAACAGTGAATTAAAAAAAAAAAAATTTACAGGGTAAAAAAAAATAAAAAAAAATTATTTTTCTTTCTTTTCGTCGCGTCGAATTATAATAAAATTTCTATACAATTTCTATAATTTCTATAATTCAGACACTTCAACCAATTCAAAACAGCCCAAAATGTCTATGATGGAAATGCCAGACATGTCCAACGCCATTGTGGCACAGGACGAGATGGGAAGACCTTTCATCATTGTCAAGGACCAAGGAAACAAGAAACGTACTCATGGAATCGAGGCCAAAAAATCCCATATTTTAGCTGCTAGACAAGTAGCGTCTATAATTAAAACATCTTTGGGTCCAAGAGGTCTAGACAAGATCTTGATCAGTCCTGATGGAGAAATCACCATCACTAATGATGGTGCCACCATTTTATCCCAAATGGAATTGGATAATGAAATTGCTAAATTATTAGTGGAATTATCAAAATCTCAAGATGATGAGATTGGTGATGGTACCACCGGTGTTGTTGTATTAGCAGGTGCATTATTGGATCAAGCATTGGAACTAATAGATAAAGGTATTCATCCTATTAAAATTGCAAATGGATTTGATGAAGCTTGTAAAGTTGCCATTCAACAATTAGATTCTCAAGCTGAAGATATTGAAAGCAATAAAGAAATTTTACTAAGAGCTGCTAAAACCTCACTTGGTTCTAAAATTGTTTCGAAAGCTCATGATCAATTTGCTCAAATGGCAGTTGATGCTGTGTTAGCAGTTGCTGATAAAGAAAGAAAAGATGTTGATTTTGAATTAATTAAAGTTGAAGGGAAAGTTGGTGGTTCATTAGAAGATTCAAAATTAATAAATGGTGTTATATTAGATAAAGATTTTTCTCATCCTCAAATGCCAAAATTAGTGGAAAATGCTAAAATTGCAATTTTAACTTGTCCATTTGAACCTCCAAAACCAAAAACTAAACATAAATTAGATATTTCAACAGTGGAAGAATTTAAGAATTTACAAGATTATGAACAAAATAAATTTAAAGAAATGGTTAAATTTGTTAAAGATTCTGGTGCAAATTTGGTTATTTGTCAATGGGGGTTTGATGATGAAGCTAATCATTTATTATTACAAAATGAATTACCTGCAGTACGTTGGGTTGGTGGTTCAGAATTAGAATTGATTGCTATTGCCACCAATGGTCGTATTGTTCCAAGATTTGAAGATTTAAATAATGAAAAATTAGGTTTTGCTGGTAAAGTTTATGAAATTGAATTTGGTACTACTAGAGATCGTATGTTAGTTATTGAAGAATGTTCAAATTCAAGAGCTGTCACTTGTTTTATCAGAGGTTCAAATAAAATGTTAATCGATGAAGCTAAACGTGCCTTACATGATTCTTTATGTGTTGTACGTAATTTGATTAGAGACAGTAGAGTTGTTTATGGTGGTGGTGCAGCTGAAATCACTTGCTCTTTAGCTGTTAGTGAAGCTGCTGATAAACAAAAGGGAATAGATCAATATGCTTTTAGAAGTTTTGCTAATGCTTTAGATTCTATTCCAATGACATTAGCTGAAAATTCAGGTTTAGATCCAATTGAAACTTTATCAAATATTAAATCAAAACAATTAAGGGAAAATAATTCACATTTAGGTGTTGATTGTTTAGGTAAAGGTTCTAATGATATGAAAGATTTATTTGTTGTTGATCCATTAATTGGTAAAAAACAACAACTGTTATTAGCTACTCAATTAACAAGAATGATTTTAAAAATTAATGATGTGATTATTAGTGGTAAAGATGATTACTAGTTATGTAATTATAGTTCATAATATATAATTGAAATTTTTTTTTAAAAATCATGTAGTTTATTGATCATTTATATACTGTTGTTTTATCTATTTATTTATTTATGGCACACTAAATAATGAAAAGTTACGAACAATATTTGGACCATATTCATCATAATCTTGTTTAGTATGACAATAGGAACGGAATTCAGCAGTTTGAGCCAGTAAAGATCCACCAAACCAAACAGCGTTCCTCTGTCTTCTATGTGTAATAACTTCAACATCAACACCACTGGATTTAGCCCCATGACTTAATTGTTCAGATAGTTGAATTCTTTCATTAACCAAAGTTTTCAAATCTCTCTGTAAACGACGTCCAAAATCTTTGAACATTGTGGAACCTCCACTTAAAACAATATTTTTATATAAACCTTTTCTAACATCAATTGGGGAACTTTGAATCACTTGATCAACAACTGTAGGTAATGGTGTCAAAAAATCTGATGAAGCAATTTCTGGATTAAAGAAAATTTCTGGAGCTAAAAATCTTTCATAACCAACATCAACAATTTTTTTAGATCTAACAGTTTCCACAATATATTGAGCAAATTTCTCTGGTTCTTTATCAAATTTATTAAATTCTTTAACAATATCTGGACAAACATAACAAAATTGTTCTTTAATACTTTCTGCAGTACGTAATGAGGTATCAGCTTCACCACGATCTCTTAATAATGACTGAATAAATAAAGTGATATCTCTACCTGCAATTGGGATGTTTTTAATAGCAGAGCCAATGACATAACCTTCTGCAACTGGAATGACATGAGTAACACCATCACCTGAATCAATAACAGTACCTGTTAATGATCTATCAGTAACTTTCGAACTTGTCCATGAAGCAGCCAATGCTAAAACAGCCTGCACTGCAATATATAAACCTGCACAATTGAAAGATTCAAACATGATCTCGGCAGTATGTTCTCTGTTTTCAGGTGGGTTTAAAGGAGGTTCAGTTAATAAAAAATAATGATCTTCTGGTTCAGTTCTTAGATATTTAAAAATTGAATTTTCCCAAAATCTTTCCATATGATCCCAATTCTCAATCTGTCCATGTTTGATTGGGTAGCTTAATGAATACGCTTGTGTGTTTGCAGCATGTAAAGCTTCATCTCCAATGAAGAAATCCAAATCTTCTGTTCCACGTTTAGACATCAAATTATTATTTGAAACTGCATTGTTTGAAGAAGAACCAAAAGATTGTTTTGAAGGAGCAGGTTTGTTTGCACCCGAGCGTGTCGCTATGGCAGTTGGAAAAACGTATGATGGAGCATCGTTACCGGCAAAACCTAGCTTGGTGTAACCAGTACCACTTAAAAAAATGTTAGTATTTTGCAATAAAGAATTCTGTGACAACTGCGGTAGATAAATTACTTGTCTAAAAAAAAGGTTAGTTTTAGCAATAAATGGAACAGTGATCCCGTTAACATACCCATCACAACAGCGGGATTCGTGGAGAAAGACATTGTGCTGTTCTGTTGCTGTTTTGTTGTTGTTTAGTAACTTTAAACTAAAATTGTACCCCTAAAGTTAAAGACTACGATTAAATAATGAAGGAAAGAAAATTCAGAGAATTGTGGGTGTTCGGGTGTTTGAGTTGTGTAATTAGTTCACGAATTGGTGATTTAAAAAAGGTTTAAAGGAGGATGAAGGTACTGAAAGTAATTGGAATGACATTAGATAGATGGTTTATAGCTGTATTAGTTTTTAAATGGAGTTTTCAGTCACAGGATAGCCTTTTTAAAGCAAGTCGTGAGATTTCATGTTTTATTGAACTGCTGATGAAATGGGTGTTATCATCAGCGAAATGATACATTACTGGTATCATTCTGTTGGTATTTGCTCCTGCTATTCACATACTTACTTCATATCTCATTATCTTTCCAATTGTCAGAGCTGTTATAGCTTATAATTATAGCTGGGACTCAAATCTAACCCGGACGTCCTATCGCTTCAAACTTCAATTTGTTTACCTTATTATTGTAATAATGAACAACATCCACCAATTCAAATTTCGAACCATCGTTTCCACCATCGTCATCCATGTCCCAGCCCATAGACAGCTTTGCACTCACGCAGATTTTTAACAGCCTTAAAGCGCGCAATGCCACCGAGCGCCAGGCAGCCGTTGTGGAGTTCAAAAACCACTTGATCACAACGTCCAGAGAAGTCTCACCAGAGCAGTTCACCCGCTACAACAACGAGATCAACAACAAGATCTTTGAACTCATCCACGGTAACGACCAGTCAGAGAGAATAGGTGGGATACTAGCGGTGGACACGTTGATTGACTTTTTTGGAGCCAGTGGCGAGGATTTGACAAATCAAACTTCAAGACTTGCAAATTACCTACGGTTCCTGATCCCTTCTACTGATGTAGAGATAATGAAACTAGCTGCGAGAACTTTGGGGAAACTTGCTATCCCTGGTGGAAGCTTAACCTCTGACTTTGTGGATCATGAAACCAAAAATGCCATTGAATTATTAACTAATGAAAAACAAGATATTAAAAGACACGCTGCTGTTCTTGTTATTGCATCAATCGCTGAGAACTCCCCAACTTTATTCTACACTTATGTCAATACAATTTTGGAAAACATATGGCTGGCATTGAGAGACCCAAAATTGATTATAAGAATCGATACTGCAAAAGCTTTAGAGAAATGTCTTGATGTGATATATGAACGTGACCAGAATCTGAAAAAAAATTGGTTCAATAAGCTAATGGAAGGTGCATATGCTGGCTTTAAACTAAACACAGGCGAATCCATTCATGGGTCGTTACTAGTTTATAAAGAATTAGTTAAAAAAGGTGGAATGTTTATTCAAGAAAAATACGATTCTATTTATGAAACTACATTCAAATATAGAGAACATAAATATAATATTATTAGACAAGAAGTGACTAAAATTCTACCATTATTGGCAGCTTATAACCCTCAAAAATTTGTGGAAAAATATCTTCATAGAACTTTTATATTTTTTTTATCACAATTAAAAGAAGAGAATGAAAAAGCTTTCATATTAGTTTCAATTGGTGATATTTCTTATGAAGTGGAGGGCCAAATCACAACCTATTTGGATGCTATATTAGATAACATCAGAGACGGCTTAAATACAAGATCAAGAAACCGTAAAGAAATTGAACCTGCAATTTTCTATTGTATTGGGAAATTGGCTTTCGCGGTTGGACCTGCGTTAACTAAACATTTACAAAAAGATATTCTAGATTTATTATTAAATTGTTCATTATCGGATTATATGAGAGAATGTTTATTAACTTTAACTCAGAAAATTCCACCTTTAGAATCAACAATCAATAGAAAAATATTGAATTTGTTGAGTTTATGTCTTTCGGGTCATAATTTCACTTCACCAGGTGCTCCAAATGGACAAAGAAAAGTCAACACACAGCTGGCTAAACAATATAGAAATCAAATGATTACAAGAAATGGTGCTGGTACTGAAGAATCAATTATAATTCAAGCTTTAAAAATGTTGAGTTTCTTTGATTTTGAAAATGAATCTTTATATGAATTTGTTAGATATTGTACAATAACTTATATTGAACATGATAATCAAGAAATTAGAAAAGTTGCTGCTTTAACTTCATCTGATTTATTTTCAAAAGACCCAATTTGTTTTCAAACATCAAGTTATGCATTAAATGCTGTTTCCGAAGTACTGGATAAATTACTTACAGTGGCAATTACTGATCCTGTTCCATCAATTAGATTAGAAGTGTTGAAATCTTTAAACAAAAATTTTGATCCTCAATTATCTCAAGCTGATAATGTTCGTTTATTATTGATGGCTTTAAATGATGAAGTGTTTGCAATTCAAAAAGTTGCAATTCAGATTCTTGGAAGATTATCTTCCATTAACCCAGCTTATGTTGTTCCATCTTTAAGAAAAACTTTGATCCAATTGTTAACTAAATTAGAATATTCTACAGCATCAAGAAAAAAGGAAGAAAGTGCTTGCTTGTTGTCATTATTAATAAGTAGCTCAAAGCAAGTTGCAAAACCTTATGTTAAGCCAATAGTTGATGTTCTTTTACCAAAATCAACAGATAAATCCGCATCAGTGGCATCAAGTTCAATTGCTGCATTAGGTGAACTAACTGTTGTTGCTGGTGAAGATATCAAACCTTTCATTCCAGATTTGATGCCAGTGATTTTAGAAACTTTTCAAGATCAAAGTTCTTCTTTTAAAAGAGATTCTGCATTGAAAACTTTAGGCCAATTGGCTGGTTCTTCAGGTTACGTTATCCAACCGTTATTAGATTATCCTCAATTGTTAGGTATATTGATTAGTATTTTAAAATCTGAAAATTCCGCTTCCATTAGAAGAGAAACCGTTAGACTGATTGGTATTCTTGGTGCTTTAGATCCATATAAACATAAAGAAGTTGAAAGAGAGTCTGAAAATATTGCAGTTGAAGGTCCTCCTACAGATGTTGCACTTTTAATGCAAGGTATGTCTCCTTCTAATGAAGAATATTATCCAACAGTTGTTATTAGTACATTGATGAAAATTTTAAAAGATCCTTCTTTAGCTTCTTATCATTCAAGTTGTATTCAAACAATTATTTTGATTTTTAAAACTATCACAATCACCTGCTTGAAGTTCACTGGGAATACAATCACTGCAATTATTAATGTTATGCACACTTGTCCACCATCGATGCTTGAGTTTTATTTCCAACAATTGAGTGTTTTAATTTCAATTGTTAAACAACATATTAGATCTTATTTACCTGAAATTTTTGAAGCAGTTAAAGAATTTTTCCATGTTAGTAATTTACAAACTACAATTATTTCATTGATAGAATCAGTTTCAAGAGCGTTAGCTGGTGAATTTAAAATGTATTTACCAAACGTCTTACCTTTATTATTAGATGTTTTAGGTGATGATAATGTTAAATCTCCAAATGTTTCATTGAAAGTCTTAAGCTCTTTTGTTGTCTTTGGTTCAAATATCGAGGAATTTATTCATTTGATTATTCCAAATGTTGTCCGTTTATTTGAATATGGTTCTACAAGTTTAAGAAAAAGTGCTATTCTTACTGTTGGAAAATTATCAAAGAACGTTAATTTAAATGACATGGCTTCAAGAATTATTCATTCATTACTGAGAGTTTTAAACACACAAAATGAAGAATTATCAAAAGTTGCAATTAATACTTTAAGTTTATTGTTGTTACAAATGGGTAATGAATATACTGTTTTCATTCCAGTTGTCAATAAAGTTTTAATCAAAAACAAAATTCAGTCATCTGTATATGACCAACTAGTTTCAAAATTATTAAACGAAGAACCATTGCCTCAAAATCTGATTTTTGATAAAGAATCTGACTCAAATGATATAACAGAACCAAGTGAATTCCCATCTAAAAAACTTCCTGTGAATCAACAAGTTTTGAAAAACGCATGGCAATGTTCTCAATGTCGTACAAAAGAAGATTGGCAAGAATGGAATAGAAGATTAAGTATTCAATTATTAAAAGAATCCCCATCTCATGCATTAAGGGCTTGCTCTGCTTTAGCAAGTAGTTATCATCCATTAGCTAAAGAACTATTCAACACGAGTTTTGCAAGTTGTTGGAGTGAATTATACACACAACATCAAGAAGAATTAGTTCAATCTTTATGTACTGCATTATCATCACCAAATAATCCTCCAGAGATTTATCAAACTTTATTGAATTTAGCTGAATTTATGGAACATGATGATAAACCATTACCAATACATATTTCAACACTAGGTCAATATGCCCAAAGATGTCATGCTTATGCCAAAGCTTTGCATTACAAAGAGTTAGAGTTCAGTCAAGAACCATCAACTTCAACTATTGAATCATTGATCAGTATCAATAACCAACTTCAACAATCAGATGCAGCTATTGGTATCTTGAAGCATGCTCAACAACATCATGATTTGCAGTTGAAAGAAACTTGGTATGAAAAGTTGCAAAGATGGGAAGATGCATTAAAAGCATATAACCAAAGAACAGAACAATCAATTGAAACCACAATGGGTAAAATGCGTTGTTTACATGCATTAGGTGAATGGGATCAATTATCTCAATCAGCTCAAGAAAAATGGGCAAATTCCACTACAGAAATTAAAAGAGCTATTGCTCCATTAGCAGCGGCAGCGGCTTGGGGTTTAGGTCAGTGGGAAAGAATGGATACTTATATCAATGTTATGAAACCAGAATCCCCAGATCGTGCTTTTTTTAATGCAATTTTATGTTTACATAGAAATAATTTTGATGAAGCTTCGTCTCATATCGTTAGAGCAAGAGATTTGTTAGTTACTGAAATTACTGCATTGGTCAGTGAAAGTTATAGTCGTGCATATGGTGTTGTTGTTAGAGTCCAAATGTTGGCAGAACTAGAAGAAATTATTAAATATAAAAATTTACCAATCAATTCAGAAACAAGAGCTGTTATGAGAAAAACTTGGAATGCAAGATTGTTAGGATGTCAAAGAAATGTTGATATCTGGCAAAGAATGTTGAAAGTTAGATCATTGGTTGTTAAACCAAAACAAGATATGGATATGTGGATTAAATTTGCTAATCTATGTAGAAAATCTGGTAGATTAGGTTTAGCTGAAAAATCATTAAATGCATTATTAGAAGAAGGTGATGATCCAAACACTTCTAGAGCTCCACCACAAGTTGTCTATGCACAGCTGAAATATATGTGGGCACAAGGAGCAAGAAGTGAAGCATTAACTCATTTGATTGATTTCACTTCAAGAATGTCTCAAGATTTAGGATTAAATTCAGATGATTTAATCACTCAACCGTTACCACAACAATCTAATATTAAAAATGTTGAAGAATATACCAAATTATTGGCAAGATGTTTTTTGAAACAAGGTGAATGGCAAGTTGCTTTACAAAACAATTGGAGAACTGAAAATTCTGAAACTATTTTAGGTTCATACTTATTAGCTACACATTTTGACAGCAAATGGTACAAAGCATGGCATAATTGGGCTTTAGCTAACTTTGAAGTGATATCACTATTGACATCGAAATCTGTTGTTAATGAAGACAGTGATCATGAAAACAAATATTCAACCGAATTAATTCAACAACATGTTGTTCCAGCAATTAAAGGTTTTTTCCATTCTATTTCTTTAAGTGAAGGCAATCCATTACAAGATACTTTAAGATTGTTAACATTATGGTTTACATTTGGTGGTATCCCAGAAGCAGCTCAAGCAATGTTAGAAGGGTTCTCGATGGTTAAAATTGATACATGGTTAGAAGTCATTCCACAATTGATTTCAAGAATCCATCAACCAAATCCAATTGTTAGTAGGTCTTTACATGGTCTTTTAACAGATTTGGGTAAAGCACATCCACAAGCTTTAGGTTATCCATTAGCAGTTGCAGTTAAATCTGATAGTGTTTCAAGACAAAGAGCAGCAGCTACCATTATTGAGAAAATGAAGATTCATAGTGCTAAATTGGTTGAACAAGCAGAATTAGTTAGTAATGAATTGGTGAGAGTTGCAGTTTTATGGCATGAATTATGGTATGAAGGTTTAGAAGATGCATCAAGATTATTTTTTGGTGAACATAATACAGATAAAATGTTTGAAACTTTAGAACCATTACACAAGATGCTTGAAAAAGGACCAGAGACGCTGAGAGAAGTTTCATTTCAAAATTCTTTTGGACGTGATTTGAATAGTGCATATGAATGGGTGCTAAGTTATCGTCGTACCAAAGATATTTCCAAGTTGAATCAAGCTTGGGATATTTATTATAACGTTTTCCGTCGTATTAATAGGCAATTACCAACTTTACAAACATTGGATTTGAAATATGTTTCACCAAAATTGTTGGCAGCAAGAGATTTAGATTTGGCTGTACCAGGTACTTATGAACCAGGTAAAAATATTGTTAGAATCATGTATTTTGAACCAACTTTTATTGTTATTTCAAGTAAACAGAGACCACGTCGTTTAAGTATTCATGGAAGTGATGGTAAAGAATATACATATGCATTAAAAGGTCATGAAGATATTCGTCAGGATAGTTTGGTTATGCAAGTATTTGGATTAGTGAACACTTTATTGACTAATGATCCAGAATGTTTCAAGAGACATTTAGATATTCAAAGGTTTTCAGCAATTCCACTATCACCAACTTCGGGATTAATTGGATGGGTTCGTAATAGTGATACATTCCATGTTTTGATTAGAGAATATAGAGAATCAAGAAATATTATCTTGAATATTGAACATAGAATCATGTTACAAATGGCTCCAGATTATGATAATTTAGCATTATTACAAAAAGTTGAAGTTTTCACGTATGCTTTGGATAATACAAGAGGCCAAGATTTGTATAAAGTTTTATGGTTGAAAAGTAGGTCTTCTGAATCCTGGTTAGATAGAAGAACGACATATACCAGATCGTTAGCAGTGATGTCTATGGTTGGATATATTTTAGGGTTAGGAGATCGTCATCCATCTAATTTATTATTGGAGAGGATTACAGGTAAAGTTGTTCATATTGATTTTGGTGATTGTTTTGAAGCTGCAATTTCTAGAGAGAAATATCCAGAAAAAGTTCCATTTAGATTGACTAGAATGTTGACTTATGCTATGGAGGTTAGTGGAATAGAAGGTAGTTTCAGAATTACCTGCGAACAAGTTATGAGAGTTTTAAGGGATAATAAAGATTCATTGATGGCTATTTTAGAAGCGTTTGCATATGATCCATTGATCAAATGGGGGTTTGATTTACCTACACAGACAATAGCAGAAGAAATTGGAATTAATCTACAACCAGTTAATACATCAGATTTATTAAGACGTGGACAAATAGATGAACAAGAAGCAGCTAGAATTGAAATTCAACAAAAAATTGAAATTAGAAATGCTAGAGCCGCGTTAGTTTTGAGACGTATTACAGATAAATTGACTGGTAATGATTTCCGTCGTTTCCAGGACTTGAATGTTGCAGACCAAGTTGATAAGTTGATTCAACAGGCGACCTCTGTGGAGAATTTGTGTCAACATTATATTGGATGGTGTTCATTTTGGTAAAGTAAAGTAACAATGTAATTTACAAAATTGAATTATTGATTGAGTGTTAATGTTGTAGATGTAGATTCCTTTATTAGATCACTGACGATTGCATTGTACTGTTCAATCGATGGATGTAGATCATTAATAAGACTGAGATCATCCTCATTGAAATGGGCTTTACTTAGAACTTTCTGGATTTTCAGTGCTTTAAGCGCATCAGCCAAAAGTTCTGATACTTTTTGCTTGAATTCAGGAGTTGTATCAGTTCTCATTTGTAGATTAACCAACTTACCTATGATCTCACCAACTTTTAAACCTAAATTGGCACCATCTGGGTATCCTTTGTCAAAACCCTGTTGTAAACTTTCTTCTTTTTTAACAGCCAGACCGTCAATATAACCTTTTTTCCCATGCACCCTACGCAGCACTGCAATATCATTAGACTCTGGACCACCTGGTCTCTCACCATAAAACTCATTGTCTTCATCGTTTGCAGCCAGACTTTCTGCTTCTGTGCGCCCATTAAGCGTTATTTCGTCACCAGAGCTTGCCCACACATCATTACTATCACTCTCTACCTGACAATGCTGCTCATCAAGGCTCAAACTCATTCTTTCTTCAGCTGTTGCTCAGCTCGTTTCTTCAATTTCAAATCAAATTGTTCCAAATTCCAATATCAAAATTGACCGGAATTCAAACAAAATTTTGAATTTTTTTTTTTTGTGTGTGGAACGAGAAACTGGACGAAAAGTTTTTTAAAAAAAACAACCATACAATTTAAGCAACAACAGCAAGCAGAACGCAGTAAAGATAGCTTGCTGCAGAACACAGACAAATTCATATCTTTATTACAAGCTAAAAAACTCAAGGCAAGAAAAAAAACCAGCAAAATCCACCAACCAAAACCAAAACCAAAACCAAAACTTTGAATTCACAAGGAGCTAAAAAATGTCTAATCCAGATATCATCACCCAGGTCTCGCAGTACGACAACCAGCCCTACTATGATGGTTCTGCCATTGCAGACGACGAGGTAGACATGCAGTCGCTCATCAGACTGAACATCCGTGGGAAAATGTTTGAGATTACAAGAGACGAGCTGATGAATTTACCAGAGAGTATACTTTTGTGCTTATTTCCCAACGGTGTATTTCTTGATGCTAATGGTAATGTGATCACCAACTTGACAGAGGAGGATGTGGTGTATGTGAATTTTTCACCAGAATGTTTCCAATACATTATTGAATCTTTCCAAAATGCAGCAAAGAAATTACCACTGAATGCTAAAATTGAGATTTATGAGAACAATCAGACTCCAGATATGGAGGTTTTGAGCGAGAAACCAGCTGTGATTGTACTAAGAGAAGATTTGGACTACTATGTGATTCCTCCAAGAAAAGGGATTGATGCTAAAGGTGTTACTGAAATCAAAAAAGCTGCTGGCAGCTACTTGGTTGAACACACTTCTGTCTTTGAAGGATTGGGTTATGGCAGTAGTAAAGCTTTGGGACCTGCTGAAGAGCATTTATTAGACATGTTGTGTTCTTCAGGATTTGAAATCACTTCTGAATGGGGCCAAAGATCTTTAGAACCTGGTAAAACAGTGTTGACTTCACTATCACTAATAGACTTGAAGAATTCATCACCACCAGCTCCATCCACACCTGAAGCATCCCTTCCAAACTCGCCTAAACTAAACCCAGTGACTTCCAATTCCAGCACCACCAGACAATCCAGAAGATCTAGAATTGCTACATTAGCACACAGTGCCAGATCAGCTTCGAGATCAGCTTCAAGAAACAGATCTCTGTCTAAGAAGAAGAAGAACAATAGCAACAACAATGCCACTTCATCCAAGCTTCTATTGTTTTGGAAGAAACCAGCAAGAAAATGTTGGTGGTCTTCTGACGTTGTGGAATTAAAAGTTCCAATCACTGGAGAGAAAGGAGAACCTGAGTCGATGACTGTGCATATACATATACGGCGTGTGTGGACGTTAGAACTTTCAGTCATTGGAGTGCACTAACAACGTCCTTAATTTGAACCAATTTTTTGGTCTAGTTGTACCAGTTTTTTTTTTCCAAAGTTAATTCAATAGAGAGAGAGAGAGAGAGAAAAAAAAAAAAGACCTGTTTCAGGATAATTCATTTAGATTTTGAATAATTTACGTTACTAATTCATCACTATTTTGTAGTCAATAATTCAATTGTTTTGGAAATAGTTGGAAGTTCAGAATTTTTACGCGTTTTTTTATTATTTTATTGGGGGAAAAAAAAAAAAATCAATCAAAATTAATCAACATCAACAGTAATTCCAAGACAGAAATGAACACATTGGGAAAGAAAGAGAAAGAAATAGACACTCGTGAACTTCCATGGGTGGAAAAATAGTTAGTTTTTTTTCACCTTTTTCCTTCCTTCAGTTTAGTAAAAAATCACTAACATTTACAACAGTCGTCCTAAAAATTTGAATGAAGTTACTGCTCAAGATCATGCAGTTACTGTCCTCAAGAAAACCCTTGAGACCGCCAATTTACCACACATGCTATTCTATGGCCCACCAGGTACAGGTAAAACATCAACAATCCTAGCTTTGACAAAAGAACTTTATGGACCAGAATTATCAAAAAGTCGAGTATTAGAATTAAATGCAAGTGATGAAAGAGGAATCTCCATTGTTCGTGAAAAAGTTAAACAATTTGCAAGATTAACTGTTTCTAATCCAACCCAAAAAGACTTAGAAAATTATCCATGTCCTCCATATAAAATTATAATATTGGATGAAGCTGATTCAATGACAGCAGATGCTCAAAGTGCATTGAGAAGAACAATGGAAACTTATTCTGGTGTAACGAGGTTTTGTTTAATTTGTAATTACATTACTAGAATCATTGATCCACTAGCATCAAGATGCTCAAAATTTAGATTTAAACCATTAGATAATTCTGATGCATTAGAAAGATTAAAATTAATTTGTGAAAATGAGAATTTAAAAATTGAACAAGGTGGTTTAGAAGAGATTTTAAAAATTGCTAATGGTGATTTAAGAAAAGCAATTACTTTCTTACAATCTTGTGCTCGTTTATATAATTTAAATGATGAAACTTTTGAAATTTCAATTACAAATATTAAAGAAATTTCTGGTTTAGTACCAGATTCAACAATTCATCAAGTTATGGAATCAGCTGGCTCAAAAAACTTTAATCAAATTAATCAAACAGTCAATGATATTATTTCTGAAGGTTGGAGTGGAATTGAATTGGTTAATCAACTTCATGATGAATTAATTAATAATATTAATTATTCAAATTATCAAAAGAGTAATTTTTCTAAAATTTTATTTGAAACTGATAAAAAATTATCAAATGGTACAGATGAACATTTACAAATCTTAAATTTAGTTACTCAAATTTCAAAATTTTTATAAATCATTCTTCATGAAAATACAATATTATTAAATACTACTAGTTTATATTGTACTACAATCTTAATATATGAAGGAAAAAAAAAAAAAAAAAGAAAAACGTATTATTATTCAAAAATTTCAATTAAACTGTTTAACCAAATTAGTAGGAAAAACTTATGATAAGATACGAAATGATACTGTTTGACACGATGATATCAAATACTCGAATTGTATTAATGAGAACTTGCTATTGATCATGTCTAATGAATCCAGGTGGTGGTCCATAATTAGGTGGGAATCTTTGCATAAATTGTTGAGATTCACCATCTTGTTGCTGTTGTAGTTGTTGTTCTTGACCCTGTTGTTGTTGAGCATGAGGATGAGGATAAGAGTAAGGATATGGACCCCTTTGCATTGAATGTGGTGGTGGAAATGGCAATGGGATACCACCTTCTTTTTGATTGATGCTGTTTTGACTAGAAGATCTTTGCATTTGATTCAAGAATTGTTGTGGAGGAGGAGGGGGTCCATTAATGAAATGACCTTGAGGAGGAAACTGTTGGTTTGCTAACCATGGTGGCAGCTGTTGTTGTTGTTGTTGTTGTTGTTGTTGTTGACCTGGCTGGAACCCTGATGGAGGAGGTGGGAATTGGCCATTAGCCATTTGTAATTGTTGAGCAATAATATGTTGAGGTAAACCTGGTGGCATATTTGGGAAATTTGGGTGTAATGGCATACCTGGATTTCCTGATGGATAGCGCATTTGTTGAATTTGAGCAGGGTGTTGTTGTAATTGTGAAGGGCGTTGTTGTTGTTGCTGTTGCTGTTGCTGTTGTTGTTGTTGTAAATTTGGAGGAGGTGAAAAGGATTTTGCTTGTTCTTTAACAACAGATTCAACAAGTTTGGTGTCAACAGCAGTGACAGCAGTTTCAGATTTGTTCTCATCATTACTTTCTTTAATTTCTGGTTTCAACTCTTCTTTAACATCATTTTTAGAATCAGATTTATTCAATAAATTCAAAAAAAATGAATCCTTGTTAGCAATTACAGCTGCACCACTGGCACTTGAATTAGAATCCTGTCTTTGTTGTTCCACAACCGACTTATCAGGAGAAGTTGATCCACCAAAAAACTGGCTTCTTCCTGAAGATTGCTGTTGCTGTTGTTTTGGTGGATGTTCATCTTTTGGACTAATTAAGGACAGTATTTTAGAAACACCATCTTTACCAACGTCATTCTCATTATCTTGCTGTTTACCACTAGAAGAAGAAGAAGAGTCTCCTTGAAACATTGAGAAAAATCTCGAACTTTTCCCAGATCCATCAACATTTTCATTTTGACTATGTTGTATTGGTTGACTGAAAAAATTATCAATTGAATTTTTTTTGGAGTCATCATTATGATTAGACGTTGCGATAGTTGGGTTGGATGATAATGAATCAAATTCAATTTCAGATTCACCATTTTTTCGACGTTCAGCATTTTTAACTTTTAATTTCCAACGTTCAAAATCTTCAGCTGTGGTACCCATTGGTTCTTCTTTTTCCAACTCAGCTAGCCAGCCATCATCATTATCACGTCTTTTATTGTGTCTGCTATTTCCATTATTTCTGTTTCCATTCCTGTTGTTTCTCTTATTATTACCATTATACTCCTTGTTGCTGTGCCATTCTTTCTTTTGATGAGGATGTTGTTGTTGCTGTTGCTGTTGTTGGTACTGTTGACGGGAAGCTTTAGCAATCACAGCAATTCTAGCTTGCATCTCTGGAGGCCCAGCAACCAATGGAGACAGTCTCAACTGAGTAAGGAATTCTGGACGATAAACAATTTTGTTGGTGTTTGTTCTGGATAGAACTTGAGCCGCTGCTGCTTTGTACTCTTCAGTGTCAGTGATTGGAATCAAGTCAACTTTCTCTTTAGTAGCTGCTGCTGGTGGCACTGTCGAGGCAGCTTTGGGATTCAGTGACTCCTCTTGCAACTCCTGCTCTCTTTTGATTTCAGCGTTTTGTAGGAATTTTGTGATTGCGTTGTCTGCAGTAACTGTTGTTGCTGTCTGGTCCTCACCCATTGCGACGATGGAAGGATCGTTCAAAGCCATGATTGGTTCCTGTTGTTAATTTCTTTGAATTCAATTTCAAAAATCAAAAGGATGGCAAAAAAAAAAAAATTCAAATGTTGAAATTTTATGATTTTTTTGAATCCGAAAATTTTTTATTCCTTGTTTTACAAAGAAACATTTTTTTTTATTTTTTTATTTTTATTTTGTACATCTTTTTTTTTAGTTGGAAACAAAAAAAAACGACTTTCTTTTTCTATATACTTTGTAATTCTATTTATTTTATGTTTATTTGCAGCTGTGGAATTCCTTCTTTTTTTTTTTTCTTTTGGTTCATTTCAATTTCAAAATAAATTCAACATAAAAATTGGTGAAATTTTTCCCGTCTGATTTTAAAGCTCCAATCACTTCTTTACCCAACTCATTTGGAAGTTGGATTTGTGGGAAATAAACCTTTTCTAAATATTGAACTAATTCCTCTCCTTTGATTTGATATAAAGTTGTTAAAAATGTGGATAATTCAGCAAGTGCAATTCTAACTTGTGCATCTTTACCATCAAATTGTAGAGTTTTCAATGGGAATTCAAATGATAATGAAACTAAATTTTCTAAAAGAAAAGTTGAAATTCCTTCAATTTTTAAACCATTACCAAATTTATCATTTGAATCATTGATTTCATCATTACCAAACATTTTAGTTAAAGAAACTAATGTACCTATAGAAATTTTATTAACTGAATAATCTCCATTTCCTAAAATTGAAGTGACTCCAGTGATTAAAAATTGTAAGATTATTGGTAAATTTGGTTTATTTGTTTCAGTTATAAATAAACTTGAAACATGATTTGAAATAAAACTTTGAAATAAAGTAATTAAACTAATTTTCAATGAATTTTTATCACGTTTAATGTCTGGCATGATTTCATAAACATTATTTTCTCCTTTATCATCCAACATTGTAAAAGTTTTATTAATTAATGGAGTAAATAAATCATTTAATAATTGATAAGTTAATCCATCATCTTTGAAATTATGAGCAATTTGTCCAATAAATGAAATAAAATCACTTAATTCACTTAATTTCAGATTATTTGATGCTAATATAATGGAAATTAATTTTGATAAATGAATGTTAATATCATTTTTCAAAATTGCAATAAATCTTGCAAATGAAAATCTTGATGCATCTCTAATAGTTTCAAAAGTGTTTAAATTTTCTAAAGTAAATAAAACAACTTCTGCAGTGGTACTAAATTTTGAAACAATTTCCATTGGATATTTTTTATTTGGTTGAGTATCATATTCGAAACCTCTTGCAATTGTACCAATTGCCATTAATGAGTGATGTGCTTGTAAAACTAATCTTTGACATTCATTATCTATATTAGCACCAGCATTAGAATTGTTATTAACATTAACATTAGAGTTTTGTAAAATTGCAATAGTTTTCTCTAAATCTGCAAAAATTGGTGAAATAACTATATCTAATAATTTGATTTTTAGATCAATTTTGTCATTATTAATTAAAGAGATTAATAAACCAATGGATTCAAATAAATATAATTGATTATAAAATCTTGAAGAAACCTCCACAATTTCATTATCTTCATCTTTAATTGGCAGTTCTGCTTTGATAATCAACAAATTGTTTGATAAATTTGAAATTAAGTTTAAAATTAAATCATCATTCAAAATTGGTTTAGTTAATTTTGTAAATCTGAAAAATAAATACCAACATCTTAATTGAACTTTTTCATTTGAGTTATATAATCCTAAATTAATAAATAATTGTAAGATATGATTAGTTAAATTTTCTTTATTTGATGAAGTGTTAAAAAATGCATAATGACGAACAATTAATTCAAAAAATAATAGTTGAATTAATGGATGATTGATTGTAATAACATTTGAGTTGATTGTTTTTAATAATAATTCTTCAAAAATTAAATAAGGTTTTGATTGAGAAATTTGTAATTTTGGAATATTGAAAATATTATTTTTAACACTTGCTGATAGATTAGTTAATTCAAATAAACCCAATTCAATCGATCTCCAATCTTTCTCTTTATTTCCCATATTTTCATTATTATTAGTATTATTGATAGTATTATTTTGAGTGGTAATAGTAGTAGTAGTAGTGTTTATGGATGTGCTTCTGGTGGTGGAAGTAATATTAGTTGAATCATTTGGATCATTAAAAATAGAATCACTAATCACTTCAGTAATTTGATCCAAATACAATTGAGGATTAATTAATGCAATAGTATCTTGGAAAACTTTTAATTTTGATCTAAATTCATTGAATTCAGAATTTGAATCTTCATCATCTCCATCATCTTCATCATCATATTTCATTTTGTTGATGATTTTGATTAATAAAGTTGATAAGATTTGATGATGAATATCAGTTAATAAATTTGCCTTTAATAATTTTTTCAAACATGCAAGATAATTTGTAATGAATGGGAAAACTTGAATTGAAACATCATCATAAACATTACTCAAAAACTCTAAAATGTAAGGGAATAGATGGATAATTTGTTGATCAGCAGAGGCCTTTACTTCATTTGTGGATTCATTCGAATCTAAAATGATTGTCAATTCTAAACCAATAGCATTATATAATTTTGAAGTATTTTCCACAAAATCTAGATCTGAATTATCTAAATGTAAATGTGAGATATAAGAAGTTATATTTAGTAATGATAACAATTGTAATTTATTTTCAGGCTTCATTTTTTTACTAATGATTTCCACTAAAGTTTCACAACAAGTGTTTCGAATTGATTGTTGATTTAAAAATTGTAAAATTAATTCAATATAATCACTATCCACAATTAAAGAGATTTCAATCCATGATACATAACCACCAATAACTTTCAAGACATTTTCAACAATGGTTTTAGACATTGGAGTTTTCAATGAACTAAAATCCAATAATAATTTTTTCCAAATTAAGGTTAAATTTTTCATATCATTAATTCTGATTCCATCTTTCAAGTTGTTGTTTCTATCAACTAGTTCTCTATCTCTAATGATGAGCTGATCTCCAATCTCTGAATGGATCGCTAGTAGTGTTCTGAGGTAATAGTCTATGGCAATTTCATTTTCATCTTTGATTAGATCATGGAAATCTGAGAAAAAAGATTGCCATGTAGTGAGATAAGAATGACAAAACAAGGATGCAAATGAAGAAGCAAGCTTGTTTTTAGAGTATGCTTGATCTTGCACATTGAGTTGGATTGCTTGTGTAAGGTATTGGAATAAAGTGGTCCTTACGAAATGCAAATGTTCTGGTGCTAATGTTGGGATGTAGTCGTTTATGGCTTGGAGAGCGATGAAGCGCACCTGTTCAGGATAGTTGTTCTTGAGAAGCACAAGAAACGCCTGCCACCCATCTGGAGACTCTTTGACGGAGTTGAGGAACTCGATAGCCTGTAGCAGTGTTAGTCTTAGTTCTGGTGGCGTTTTTTTTTTTTTTTTTTTGAATGAATGAATGAATTTCTATATTCATTCTGGTAGATGTGGTGTGATAAACAAACTCACTTGATTCTTCAGCTGGGAGTCCGCAGTGCCGCTGATGGCTATCTCGACCGCCTGTCTGATCTGCTCTTCCATCGTCTTCTGTGCTGTAATTCTGTTCTTCTTTTTGTCGATTTGTTTTGTTTTGTTTTTGTTTTTGTCTTTTGATTCAAAAATTTTCAGTTCAAGGCGGGTAATTTCTGGATTTTAAGTGGAATATTGTGAATTATTGCAATTACATAGAAGTTGAAAGAGATAACAGCAGCTAGCAGATGGACTTATAAATACAGTACTGCACATTGATAGAATTGAATTGGGATTTTAATAAATAATTGCTTGAATATTTATTCAGATAATACATACATTGAAATAGTTCAAACTTCAATCAGATAAAATAGTCAAACAGACTGCTTACTCTTCTTCTTTTTCTTCCTTTGATCATGAATCTCCTCCAAAACCTCGCTGTCCTGTTTAGCATTCGCCATTAGTGCACTCAACTGGTTCTTAGCATTATGCACTGTATGAAGTCGCTTATTCTCTTTGACTGGATTCACCAAATTCTCCTGATAATAATCATTCACACTAAACTCTTTCACTTCCACTCCAGTAGTATCAAATTCGTCTTGTGCTCGCCTCTTTATCACTTTGCTATCATTTTTCACATCTAATATTGTTGTGTCATTTGAAATTATTTCTTTTCTCTTTGCTTCCTCTTCACCTTCCTCAGCTAATGGGTCTGCAACCACTACCGTCACACTCCCTGTGGACACTGGTTTCACTGGTTTCCTTCCTCCAAACAACTTTAATCTGGGCTTCACTCTTCCTGTGCTTTTCACATTTATGTCTCCATCGTCATTCCTCTGTTTATGGCCCAATTTCTCTCGGGTTTCCACTGTGCTTGGTTTTGGAGGAGGCAAAAAATCCTCTATCGACACTGCAACGTCCACTTCTTTCCCGCTCATTCTTCCAGCTTTTCTTATCAATTGTGTTATAAAACACCAAATATTTTTTTTTTTTTTTTTTAAACCGCGTTTTTTGTCACCAAAAATAACTTTTCAAATTTCAATCAATCTGGAACTTAGAAGTTCAAGGATCATAGCAAGTCACTACATACAAATTGAACTACTCAACCATTACAAATCCTACTCAAATCAAGGTTTACACTTTGTTTTTCTTTCTATTCTCCAATCCTATCATACATATAATTTCAAAAAATCCAAAATTTGTTTCAAATTTGTTTTATACCAAAACATTTCTCAAACAGGATCAGATCGTCCAGTTTTGATGACCACAGCAAACAGCAATCTATAAACAACAACAGAATACAAATATATATAAACAATTTTATTTTCTTCTGTCTATTGTCTGTTGTCCCCACTATCAAAAGATCATTATTCAGATAAAGAGTCACACAATATGGGTCTTTTCAGTTCTTCATGGGAACGTCAAGTTGACAACAATTTGTTCGATTTTATTGATATTGATGCATTTGAAAACCATAGATTCACTACAATTTGCAACTACATCTTAATGTTTGGTTCATTAATCTTGAAAACTTTTTTATTAGGTACTGATATCTATACATGTGTTAAATTATTAGCCTTTGATGAATGGTCTTCAATGGTGAAACCATATTTATCCTTTAGAATATCGAAATGGCTGTTCAGTGCGTGTATCATTTGTTCAGTAGTGATTTTAATCTTTGATTCGTTACGTGGAATCAAGATTTATAAAACAAGAAACATTTCATTAATTTATACAAATTATTTTGCCAGAATAATGAAATCCTTAAGATCTTATAGATATTTCTGTGTTTTGAATGAAATTAATCCAGATAGTGGGTTTGATAAACTGGCATTCTATGTTTATTTCCAATATCATGGATGTATGAAATTAGTTTTAGCAGATTCTCCAAGACAAGTTATTAATGCTTTAACTTTATACTCTGTTTTGAACGTTGATACTGGGTTTTGGATAACTATAAAGACAATTTCTACAACTAATAGAAATGAAGCTTTGATTCTATATGCAATGACAATATCTTTTTTTATTTGGTTGATATTCATATCTCAATTGTTTTTTGCAGTGGCGATCACCATTCCAATTTATTACAAAATCATCAAAAATTTAAATTATCGTTCATTAAGACAATATGTTTGTATTAAAGTTGATAAGACTGTTAAGAAATTGTCCTTGAGTCATCAAAAATCAATGCTGAAAAAAATGGTGGAACAGAATAATAAAAGTAATTTTAATAAACCAACTATACCAAACTTATATGTTAAATCTAATTTGAATGATTTGGTAGAGAAAGAAAATTATTCAACTGATGAATTGATTCCAAGAACTAAAAATTGTTTGGAAAGTTTGAATAAATTTACAACCACCACTTATAATAATGATGATAATGATGATAATGATGATCATGATGATAATGATGATAATGATAATGATGAAAAAGAAGCAAGACAATTTCCAATACCCAGAAACCTTATTACAGGATACTTGTCTACAGAGTCTCTTAATAGAACAGAACCGGCTACAATCCATAACATTTTCAACAAAAACAAATTATATGATGAAGAATCATTAATTTCAAATGAAATAATACCCAAGCCATTTTTTTTAAGCAGAAATGAAACCAACTCTTCTCAAGAATTAACAAAGACCATAACACCTGAACTGAATCAACCAAGTATCCCAGAACATTTAAATTTAGCAGAAAATTTTGATAATTTAGAGGATTTAATCAGTCAATTTAGTTTAGAATCAACAAAACCTTTAAAAGTTAGAGACTCATTGATACGAAGAGCTTATGAGATGGAGTCTGAGGATTATTCCCGTTTTAAACCAATTGAATTCAATGAAGATAATGACACCACTGACCGGAAAATTAGAGTGTTTCCATTTAAAAAATGAGTCTACACAAATGTTATAACTAAATAATTCTTACTTTATATACATAACATAACCAATTTCACATTTCTATTTACTTCTTCTCATCTATTTCTTAGCTTTAAGACTAGCAGCATATTCTTTTTTCAAAATCTCTAATTCTTCATCACTAATTGGAGGAACAGGAACATCAGCAAAATCATCCTTTCCTAAGAAACTATAAGTGTACATATAAATCCCACCAGCAATACTTCCTAGGACGACAAATGCAGCTGCGTTTTTCCAGAAATATGGTTTTCTAGCTCTCAGCATAGCTGGGGTCATTTTAAAAGTTCTTGGGTCTTGATATTTGGTGAAACGACGGCTAAACAAGGAGGGGGGAAAAGGTTAGTTAAATCTCAAAATTATATACCACAGAAACGAACAATTCAACCATTTTGGTGCAGTTTTTTTGTGGGTTTTAATGATGAGAAAATTGATCAGTTTTAAAGGATTTTTCAAACTTTTGAAATTTTTGAACATCAAAAAATTTTATTTTGAAAAAATTATTTTATTTTTTTTTGTTAATAGAAGAGAAAGTAAAAGAAGAAGAAGAAATGAGCGACGAGCCGTTGGAGAAGCAGCTGCTGAAGCAGAACAAGGAGGAAATTGAGGAGCCACCAAAAGACCAGGAGGAATTAGACTTGGAGAAGCTTGTGTTTGGTGATTTAGATGGGTTTGAGACTGGATTGAAGAATGTTGGTGATGTCTACACTTATGATGGGGATGATGCCAGTGAAGAAGATGGAGATGATGATGGGGAAGAAGAAGAAGAAGGTGATAATGTGGACCGGCTGAATGATGACCAGCTGTTTTTTGTGGATGAAGGTGCTGTTAATCCTGGGTCTACATTTGATTCTGGAGATTCTGAAGATGAAGATGATTCAAATGCAGATTCAGATTCTTCAGAGAGCGATGCATGGTACGACAGTGCAGATGAAGGATTGAAAGTGTCTTTGCTAGACTCAGACAAGATCAAGAAACTCAGAGTTGAAGAAACAGAAGGTGTCATCAAAGGTTCAGAATATATTGCTAGACTAAGATCACAATTTGAGAAGATATATCCTCGTCCAGAATGGGCAGACGCACCACCATCTTCAGATGAAGACGGTGATGAAGACTCTGATGATGAAATGCTGCTAGAAGATGAAGAACAGGACGATTTGATCAGTGGAGATATCAGAGCTTTAACAAAGTTATTATCAAAATCTTCAACTTATACAGCAAAGACTTCCAAATTATTACAATCTGGTTCAATTGACATCAGCAAACTTGTTGATGCTAATGACAAACATGCATCAAGATCTGCAATTCAAACTATTTCATTCCATCCAACCCATCCAATTTTATTAACCGGTGGTTATGATCGTACTTTAAGAATTTATAATATTGATGGTAAAACCAACAACATTGTGTCTACATTACATCTGCGTGACTCCCCGATTCAAAGTGCAGAATTTTCACCATTATCATTTCAAAATAAAGTTCTTGCTGGTGGTCGTAGAAAATTCATGTATGTTTGGGATTTGACTACTGGAGAAATTAATAAAATTAGTAGGTTATATGGACATGAATCAACACAGAGATCTTTTGAAAATTTCAAAATTGATGCTAGTGGTGGTGTTATGGGATTAGTTGGTAATAGTGGATGGATTAATATTCTTAGTTTGGATACTTTTAAATGGATTAAAGGTTTTAAAATTGAAGGAACAGTTATTGATTTTGAGATTGATGTTGCTAGAAATTTGATTGTTGTTATAAATACTAGTGGTGAAGTATGGGAATTTGCATATGAATCAGGTAAAGTTACATCTAAATGGAATGATGAAACTGGGGTTGGAATAACGAAGATTAAATTAGGTGGTAAAAATAATAGATGGTGTGCTATTGGAAGTACAAGTGGTGTTGTTAATATTTATGATCGTCTATCAAATAATCATAAACCATTAGGCATTGTTGATCAATTGGTTACATCTATTTCAAGTTTGGAATTCAGTTCAGATGGTCAATTATTATGTATTGCCAGTAGAGCTAAAAAAGATGCTCTAAGACTAGTACATTTACCAAGTTGTAAAGTTTTCACCAATTGGCCAAGCTCTGGAACTCCGTTGGGTAGAGTCACCAGTGTGAAGTTTAGTCCAAATAATGAGATGCTTTGTATAGGTAATGAAGCTGGTAAAGCTAGATTATGGAGATTAAATCATTATTGAACCATAAAATCAAAATTGTTGCATTAAATCCAAGTTGTATATTATTAAATAGATGTGTTTCTATAGAACAGAGCGTGTGTAGTTTATTCAAAGACAATATATTTCTTGAGATCCTCTGGGATAGAATCATAAAGACCTTTAGTTTCCAACCATTTTTTAGAAAAAAGTCGTTCACTATATTTATGACCAGAATCAGGTAGCACGGTGACAATGTTGGAGCCTGCAGGCATTGTTTTAGCAATTTTCAAAGCAGCAACAACGTTTAGTGCAGAAGTGCCTCCAACATATAATCCTTCTTCATCTAATAATCTATAAAGCATTTCAATAGATTCTTCATCTGGAATGAAAACTGCATCATCAATAAGATCTACTGATGCAGCCATATTACCAGTAATTCTTCCCTGGCCAATTCCTTCTGTGAAAGAAGAACCTTCACGTTCTAGACTGGTTTTATTTGATTTGATGTATGAATAGATACAAGAACCAGGAGGATCTGCCACTATACATTTAATATTAGGATTTTGATCTTTTAAGAATTTGGTGACCCCACTAAAAGTACCACCAGTGCCTGTTGAGCAAGTGAATGCATCAACTTTCCCATCCAACTGGTGATAAATCTCAGGTCCTGTTGTTTCATAATGAGCTTTATAATTAGCTGGGTTTTCAAATTGATTAGCCCAAATCGCATTTGGCAATGATTCTGCGTGTTGTCTTGCAAGATGATTGAAATTGTTTGGGTCTTCAAACGGTTTAGGAGGCACGGGAAACACAGTGGCACCCAAATTCTTCAAAGTGTCCATCTTAGATTTGGCCTGAGTGTCTGGAATATAAATGATAAGATTGTAGTTCCGTTGACGACATATATGTGCGAGCCCGATCCCTGTATTTCCTGCAGTGGACTCCACCACTGTTGGGACATCACTCTCCGAAGTGGCAGCTCTCAACAAACCTCGTTCTTCAGCGTCTTTAATCAAATATAAAGCAGCTCTATCTTTGATTGATCCACCAGGGTTTTGGAACTCTGATTTGGCGTAGATGTTTGCTGCAACGCCCATTTTTTTGGCTATTTTGGATAATCTAATTAGAGGAGTGGCTCCAATGGCCTGTGCAAAACTGCTGGCAACGCTCATCGTGGTTTTTGGAGCAGTTTTGGTCATTCCTCATATAAACATCCAAATTTTTGATTTTTGATTTTTCCTTTCAAGTTTCCATATTGAAAAAAAAAAAGACAAATTTTTCACCAAATTTCACCAAATATATTTAGATTGAACAACATCATCAACGAGAAGAGATGAGAGCCACTCAGGTCCGTGCATTCCACCAGTCTGCAGCACAGCTCTTGACACGTCCATGGAAGAAGTACAAGGACGGAACCTTGTTCTACGGTGTCACCAAAACAGGGTCCAAGAGACACGCTCTAACCACCAAAGACGGTAACAAGAACTACTACAAAGGTACTCGTTCCAACGGTATTGGTAAGCTAGATAACAAGGGTCGTTTCCACATCAACTGGGGGAAAGTGCGTCATTTTGTTGTGCCTCGTTACTACAATCCTAAACTGCTGCCTTTTGTCTCCCCAATGGCCCCAGAGTTGAAGAACACTTACTCTGGTTTCAAAGGTACCACCGATCCACAGTTGTTTTATACAAAACTCAAGGAGTTTATTTACAATGGTAGAATTGTCACAAAAGCTGCTCAAAGAAAACAAGGTTACTTGGAAAGAGGTTAGTTTTCTTTTCTTTGCATTTGTTCTTTTGTTCTTTTATTCTTTTATTCTTTGAGTTACTCCCTTATACAAACACAAACCATGTACATACACAAACCTCCCAATTTAATGTAAATCATAAAATTAATTATACACATGTAGCTTAACTTTCTATCACTTCAAAATTAATCCTCCTCTTCATCTTCATCTTCAGTTCCATACTCCATTTCTTCTTTTTCAATCACATCATCATCATCATCATCATCATCATCAATAACTTCTTCCACATCACTGTCTGGTAACTCTTCCACTTCTTGTTCTTCTTGGACAGCTTTTTCTTTGCTAGGATTTTTCTTACCAAATGGCAACACCTGCTGTCCTTTCTCCAGTACCCCAGTTTTACTATACTCAACTTTATTATTCTCCACAAGCTTCTTCAAAACAGCAGTTTTGGGGACAACATCACTTAGAAACTCCAATTGTTCAATATTAGCCACTGCTGTACTGAAATCTTTATATTGCAACTTCTTTCTTTTCTCACTTCTGGCTATCAACGAAGCTTGCTCTGTAAAATACTGCACAAACAGCTCTGTGGCAATGGCAGTAGCAAACACAGCTGGAGAACTGGCTGCTATAAAGTCTGAATCCATCTTGAATATCTTCTTGATTTTGGATAGTTGTAGCACTGTAGTTCCAGTCTCTTCTTCTTCTTCTTCTTCTTCTTCTTCTTGTGGCCGTGATTGTGCAGCAACAGCTGCTGGTGGTTCCTGATCTTCCACAGTGTCATGCTCTTCTGCCTCCGTCGCTTGCGCCTGCCCAACATCCACCATCTCATGGTCAACGGTCTTCTCTTCTATTAAAGTGCTGTCGCCTTCTTCAGAATTGGCATGTTGTGATGCTCCAATTTCGCTCATTTTTCTACTGGATGTTCTTTCTGGTCTTCTGATTCCAAATCTGTCTTCAAAACCACCTTTGCAAGCCACCAAGTAGCACAAAATCAGCAATAAAAATCTCTTTTAAAACGCGTTTTTTCTATTTAAAAAAAAAAATAAAAATAAAAATAAAACACATTAGATTTAGATTCCAACATATTAAACAACACAACAAGCTTCAAGATGGACAGCCAGCTGCCATACACCTCCCAAGCGGATCCACGCAGAAACAAAAGACGCCCAAACAGTGCCTCAACTTCTACAGAAAACAACCAGCTACAAAGAATACCCAACTCACCACTAACAACAAACGAGGAAACAAATGTCCCTGTGCCCTTGAGCAATTCTCCCACACCAGATATTTCATCTTCACAACAGTCACCACATCATGGCTTAGTAGTACCAGTATCCCAGGACTTTGAATTAAGCTCTTCAAAACAACAATTGTACAAAAAATTTCTGGCTTCAATTGGTAAACCAGGTCCTGAAATAAATAAAAAATCAATCATTGCCACCACCACTGCATTTAGAGACTTATTAACTGATTTAGAAACAATGCAAAAATTCCCAAGTATTGAATCATTAGAACTTTTCAAAACTAAACTTAAAAATGTTAAAATTCCAGAAAACGTTGAAATAGGTTTAAAGATTGCTAAAATCTTACAATCTGATGGATTTATTACATTGAACGGTGAAGAAACTTATCATCCAATTTTACGTAACGCTTTGGATGTCATGGAATATTATGTTCCTCAAAACTTACCGGAAAATGATGAAGAAATGGAACATTTATATGAATTAATGGGGATGGAAAATTTATGTGATTTAGGTGAAAGTTATTATGATTCTTTTATTGCAAGACAGCTTAAATTAAGGTTCAGAGACGAAGATTTTGGACTAATTAAACAACTAGCTACTAATTACCAATTATTAAATAAATTCGTTGAAATCTTGAAATTTGATAATATGAATGATGAAAATATAAATGAAAATGGAGATTTATTTTTTGCTTTCATTGGTGCTGCTTCTTTGGTTTATGAACATTATGACATAAATAACTGGCTTACTATTTTATTAGAGCCATTGTTGATTCAATTTGAAAAACCAAGACCTTTGAATGGTGAAAATAAAAATAAAATGATTAAATATTTCGGTAAAGTTGAATTTAAAACTATATTCACCACTGCTCAACAACCACCGGTTCATATTATGCAAGCCATCACATACAATGTTGTGCTTGCAACAACAAGTAGTATTTCAGTTAGTGAAGCTGAATATAAAATTTCAGAACAAGTTGTTAGAGATAGTTATTTTTTAAATAAACTTCAAGCCGAAGTTTTAGTTGCAAGAGGTTTCAATTCTGATAACACTAGTCAATTTAGCATCAGTTTAAAACAAGGTGTTCTTCCTACTTATATGTCATCAACCATTCAAAAATACAATCTATTGCCTAAAATCCAGTCAAATGAAATCACTGCACCAGCTCCATATGATATAAGATTCACCAAAACAGCAATGGCTGCACATCCAATTGTGACACTTCCAAGATCAGAATACAACACGGTTACTGGCATAACAACTAATATACAACAAATATCAAATGAAGGTAACCCATTGAATTTAGAAATTGATGAAGCACCAGATACGGATCAAACAGCAGATTTTGCCCAGATAAAAGAGAAATTGAACAGGGCTTTAACAAATGAAGGGTTGCTTGCTGCAGAATACACTAACTATAAATTGCCAAATAATTTCATTGAAGTTACTTGTCGAATTAATGGGATTGTTGTTTGTAAGAAAACTTCACAGAATAAAAAAATTGCAGGCCAGTTGATTGCTAAGTATCTTTACGATAATATTTCGTTCTATATTGAAAGAGTGAAACAACAGTTGGCTGCTAAAAGCAGGATGTTTCCTGATTCAGTTTGATTTGGTTAATGATTACAAATTTTTTTGAATTTATAATTTTGTAGATTTCAGATATGTGCTGTTTTTGGAGGTTAATTTGTTGCAACAACTACAGATCTCCAATGTCCACCAAAAATTAACAATTTTCATAATAAAATTGTAAAATAAAAATCTAAAACAAAACAAAACAAAATCAACAAATAAACAATATCAACAAACCCACAAAATGAGCACAACGCCAGCTGAAGACCAAACAACATTGCAGCCCACCAACGAAACCAGCACAGTGCTAGTCCCAGTCTCTTTGAAACGTCAACGGTCCGACTCTTTGGAGGTGCCACTGGACAATGATTCACTCATAAACAAATACATTCACTCAGTTGAAGCAGACACTTTTTATAACTCTTTCAACCCAAAGACAATCAGTCAGATATCTACCACAACATCCTCGCTACTTGATACCCTTAATAGTCTTAGGAGTGTCCCATCATCTGATAAGTTTGAGTCTTCAAGATTAACTGTTGATCAATCAACTTTATCCTATATGGACGATTCATTCATCATCAATGGACTCAAACAAATGGACCATTACCATCAATTCAACGCTTTTGATCTCAAAGCCACATATAAAGATTTGAAGCTAGTTCAAACATCCTCTGAATTTGATAATGATCCAATAATGATCAAATTTTTATCTGATATTAAATATTTTAAACCAAAATTCATTCAAACTTCAGGTGAAGATCAACTTTTAGAAAGAATGATGGGGTTTGATAATTTATGTGAATTGGGAATGAGTAAATACGATGATTTTTTAACTCGTCAGCTACTTAGAAGATTTAGAGGGAAAAATTTTAAAACTATTAAAGCAATGGCAAAATCACCAATTGTATTTGAAAGATGGTATAAAGCTTTAGATTTTGCAGGGATAAGTCATGCTTCTCATAGAGTCTTCTTAGGATACATTGGGATTGTGTCAATAATAGCACCGGATTCTTTTGATGATTGGTTAACAGTGGCATTAGAACCTTTATTGGGTCAATTTGATGATAATAATGTGGAAATCATTGATAATAATGCTGAAATGTCGAAATGGTTTGGGAACAATGATGTCAAATATCGTTTGGTTTTCACGTCAAAGCAAAATCCACCGGTTTATATTGTTCAAGCGGAATTGGATGGGGTTATTTTAGGTACTTCTAGTAGTACTTCATATAGTAAAGCAGAATATAAAGTTAAAACTCAAATGCTTAAAGATGAATTTTTCATTCATAAATTACATAAAGATATTTTAAGAGGTCATGGAATTACAATACCTTCAAAACAACCAGTTGATTCATATGAAGCAATTTTTAAAAATAATCCAATGATGAAATTAAATTTAACAAATAAATCGTTACCATTTTTAAATCAACCATTATCAACAGATAAAAACAGCTCTTATAGATCAATACTGAATGCAAAACCATCACAACCACCACAATTGGCACAACTAACAGGTATTGGACTTGATTCTGACATTAATAGAAGTGATGAAAGTAATCCATTAAATCTTAAAATCAATGAAGCACCGGATTGTGATCCTTCCATTGATTTAATTCAATATAAAGAAAAATTGAATCATAAATTGATTGCTGTTGGATTATCTGCAGCAGATTATGGGATTAGAAATAAAGATTTGAAAACTGCTACAATGGAAATTATTTGTCATATTAATGGGATATTAATATGTACAAAAGTTGCACAAAATAAAAGAATTGGAGGTCAATTAATTGCTAAATATCTTTATGATAATTTTGATTTTTTCAAAGATGTTATTACAAGACAATTAGAAGAAAAGAAAATTCTATTTCCAAATTCTAAATAAAATGCATCAGATGTTAATCTACATGAATTGTCATTCTTCATAGCAAATTAATTATTTTGGCTTGATATATGCTTTATTTAACAAATCAATTTCCCTACAAAGGACATGCCAATCCACATCTCTTACCCATTCAACTTTCTCTTCATCTTTACTCTCCAAACTAACTATTTCATTGAAACTTGAATCAATTGTATTCAGATTATCATTATTATTATTATTATTACTCTGATCAATATCATCATTTCTTTTCGACGTAAATGACTGTTGTTTTTGCAACCTCGTCATTTCTTCCCATTTAACCAATTCATACATAAACCTCAAATTAGGTTGAATAATAACATTCAATCTTCTAACTCTAACATATAAATAACTTTTAATCAAATTGATTTTCAATCTTTTCATAACTTCAGCAATACAAACAGTAGCTGATCTTGAAACCCCAACTCGACAATGAACCAAGACATTAGTACTAGTTTCATAACAATCTTGTAAGAAAGTTAGCGCGTGAGTTAAATTATGACTTAATGTGTCAATTCCATCATCTTGTATGTTTCCAATACACATAATTGATTCAATTGAACTGTTTTTAAGAGAATGATAGATTGTTATATTTGAAGTTATTGTTTTTGTGACATAGGATGATGATGATAAATTCAGTAACCAAGGTAGTTTTTCTCCAACACATATTATTCTTTTGATTTTTAAATTTGTTAATAATTGGAAATTTGATGCATGAACTAATGTTCCTAAGTATAAATAAGATAAGATTCTTGAAGGAAAAGAGCCATTTATATCAGTACACCAATTTTTGTTAATTGGTTTGAATAATTCTTGTTGTAAAATTGATGATTGTAAAATTTCAATTTGATTTGGAATAAAATTATGATTATGATTTAATGGTGAACATAATAATAATAAATTTTCAATTTTAGAAATTAATTGAATATCAGTTGGAAATAAGAAAATTGGTCTTCCATAAATAAGATGTAAATCAATTAATACTTGATCTAATTTTTTAAAAGTTGAATAAATTAAAAAACAAACGTTTAAAAATGAAGATTCTGTATAACCATCTGAACAATAAATTAATGCTGGTTTTTCTCTTGTTGATCTTAAATATAATAGTTTACAAGTGTTGATGATTGACAATATATCTGAGTTTGAACAATCACCAATTGTTATTGAACCAGATGGTGGGAAAGTAAAATAAATTTTATTTTTATCTGAATTCAAATCATAATTTCTTGATAAATAATTTTGTATTGTTGTTAATGATGGAAAATCACAATTTTCTGAACAATTAATGAAAAAATTCCAATTAGTTTTAGCTGAAGTGATTAATAATTCATCATTATCTGGATCCATTGATAAATTATTCAATGTCATTGTTGAAAATTTTGGATCAATGTAAAGTGGTAAAATTGAATTATTATTTACAAATGAATTTGTTGATGATTTTGGAGGTTTCAATTTCAAAACTTCAAAATCAGTTGTATTTCCCATCCAAACGTTATTAATAGTTAAAGTTGCAGTTGACATTTTAGAAATTTCTAATTTTTCTCTATAAAGATAATTTGAATCCCAATTATTAAAAGAAGCTAAATCAAAAGTTGAGCAAAATTTCCCCTGGTTTCTAAAAGTTTTTGATTCTTTAATTAAATCTATAGCTAATAATTGATTATTTTTTGGATTTTTGAAAAAATTGATATCAGAATCTTTCAAAATGATTGTTGTATAAACTGATCCACTTAATTCTGGATAATCCAAAGCATGTTTTAATTGAGCTAAATAAATTAATCTGGCAATTGGTAAACATTTACAATTTGAATTTGGAGAAGTTGATAAATGATCATCATTAAAGCAATAAATGACGAAATCTGATATTTGTGAAATTTTAGAAACTTGAATATGAAAGTTTCTTAAAGATACACCTTTAATTGGATCTAAATTCTTGAAAAAAGGTAAAAGTTTTAAAGAATAACAATCATTAAAAATTTGAGATAATAGATTTTGGAATTCGTTTGATTCTCCATTGTTATTTAAACTAGTTGAAAAAGAAGAAAAAGAAGATGATGAAGATGATGATGATAAACTTGAAATCAAAGGAACTAATTGTAAATCTTTAATCAAATTTGATAATAATTCTAATAACTCTAATTTATTTACATCAACTTTTGACAAAATTTCAAGAGGAGAGATTGAACCTTTTAATAAACCCGAATTTGGTAAATAATTATCTCCATCTGCACTATCATTATCCTGCTCAATGTTATGAGAATCATTTGATATGAATTTTTGGGATCTAACAGGAATCAAATATCTATGATTAGCAGGGATCAAATGATTTAAATTACTTAAAGATTCGAAATTATTTCTTTCTAATGTGGTGAATTGTGATAAATTATGAAGGAAATCTCTTTGATGCAAATTTGCCTGATGAATTCCATGTAGCCATGGGAATAAAGTTTCACAATCAGGGAGTTGATTTGAATAGTGCCAATTTGTTATCGATTTGTATTGCAAGTTTGATATTAGTTTGAAAGGTATAAGAGACTGTTTAGTTGTTGTTTCAGAGCATGTCCAAAGTGGTTCGATCGATGGGTCCATAGGTGATATGATTGATTTTTGAATAGCCTGTGGCGACAACTTGGATGTGTTTGTATTGGGATTGGTGGTGTGAGTGTTTGTTACAGAGGATGCTGAGTAGTGGCGTTTGTTTCGTGCCTGTGGTAGTTGATTGGTGTTATTATTAACATTGAAAATGGTGCTTGAAAGCGGTCGCAGGGTATCATTGTCTTCTATGGCTGTAGCGATAGCGCAGCTGTAGTCTGTTGTGAGGGCGTAGTGGTCTAGCTTCGATCTGAACTTGTCGCGATCTGACAGTGATACGTTGCTGTTGGTTCTTTTGGCAGACCTTGTTGTTTCCTGAGCAGTAGAAGGCGCTGTTGTTGTTGGTGGTGGTGCTGGCGTCGTGGGTATCGGAGGCGTTGTTGGCTGCTCCATCATCTCTTGAGCCTAGTAGTACTGTACGTTGTGGTCTTATAACTAGTACTTGGATGAATATCGCTGGTTGCTGTTGCTTTTATCATTAAGGGAAAATATCGAGATAACACAGGCGATTTTTTTTTTTTTTAGATAACATGAAATATTAATTTATTAGCTGTTAATACAACTTATGAAAAATGTCGATCTGGCCAGTGGTCACAGTAGAGAACTACATTCAGTGAACTGACTGCTCGTCGCTCGAATATTCCAACTTTCAAGCACAAACAACAACAACAAATAGGAAAAAAAAATTAAATCCTCCGAAGCCGAGAATCGAACTCGGGTTTGTACAGTGAGAGTGTACTGTGATAGCCCCTACACTACATCGGATTATTGTGCTTTTTCTCTTGTTTGTTTGCATTATATTCTGTACACTCATCACGTGTCACACACTTAATAAAAACGTGATTAAAACTTACCCAATTCGAACTTTACGAAAAAAAAAAAATGCCACAGTGCAAATTGTGTCAGATTTCGTTGTTATTATGAAGTTTAGTATGAACCCTTAAAGTTCACTCATTGCTGTAAGGCTCAAGCTTCACGAATCACCATCGCTCGCCACACTCTTAATTATCACCATCGAACAACACTTCAAAATTCAAAATAGAAAAACATTCATCGCATGATTTACTCTTTTAGCTCAGTTATATAAATCCATCGTTTAACTATCTTTACACCACTGTTCTAAAATATTAATTAATCATTAAAGTCTTCTCACAATTGAAAATGACTGGTAATATAAGAGAACCTGAACGTCTTGTCAAACGTGCTAAACTATCCAAAGAACAAGAAAACTACATCCACCCAAACCAACGCAAACCTCTCATCCTCAACTTCTTCACTCAATCATGTGTTAATACCCAAACTGCTGGCTCATGGGCTTTACCAGGCGACCAATCTCGCAACTACAACAAGTTATCCTATTGGACAGACATGGCCAAAAAGGCTGAAGCTGCTAAAATCAACGCAATCTTTATTGCTGATGTCTTATCTGCCTATGATGTTTATAAAGGTCCTTCAAATTTTGGTATTCCTGTTAAAGCTGGTGTTCAAATCCCAGGTATTGATCCTTCAATCCCAATCACTGCAATGGCCCAAGTCACCGAATCTTTAGGTTTTGGTATCACTTTTAGTACCATCAGTGAACATCCATACCATTTGGCTCGTCGTTTAGGAACTTTGGATCATTTAACTAATGGTCGTGTTGGTTGGAATATTGTCTCTTCTTATTTGGACAGTTCTGCTAGAAATTTATTGTCTGGCCAACCATTACCATTGTCTGCTGATCGTTACAAGCGTACCGAAGAATACGTTCAAGCAATGTACGAATTGTTACTAAGTTCCTGGAGAACTGATGCTGTTAAATTAGACACCAAAACTAAAACATATGCTGATCCAGATCTTGTTAGAAATATTGATTTTGAAGGACAATTTTTCAATATTCCAGGCCCTTCTTATACTGAACCTTCTCCTCAAAGCATTCCTGTCTTGTTTGAAGCTGGTACTTCCAAAAATGGTTTGGAATTGGCTGCAAAACATGCTGAAGTTTTGTTCATTAATGGTCGTAACGTTGATATTATTAGAGATAAAGTCATTTCTGTTAAAGAACTAGCTGTGGGCAAATACAACAGAGACTACCATCACGTGAAAGTTATTGCCTTAGTTATGGTCATCACTGGTAAAACTCATCAAGAAGCTATTGATAAATACAACCAATACTATGAAAATGGTGATTCAGAAGGTGCTTTAGCATTAGTTGGTGGTTGGACCGGTTGTGACTTTAGTCAATTTGATGACGATGCTGATTTAAGACACGTTGATAATAAAATTGCACAAACTATTGTGGAATTATATTGTCCAACTCTTGAAGGTCCAATCAATAAATACAGATTGGGTAAACATTTAGCAGTTAAAGGAAGTGCTGAATTGATCATTGGTTCTCACGAAGAAGTCATTAAAGAATTGACCGAATGGGCAGATGCCGGTTTAGATGGATTCAATTTTGCAACTGCTATTAATCCAGGTTCATACGATGAATTATGTGAAATCATCATTCCAGAATTACGTAAAATTGGTTTGGCTTGGGAAGATTATCCAGTTCCAGGTGGTACTTTCAGAGAAAACGTCTATGGTGAAAAAGGACAAACTTTTGTGCCAAAAGATCATGTTGCTTACAATTATAGATGGACTGAAGGTACTAAAGAGGAGTTTACTGAGAAATTAAATGCTTATAAACAAGAATTGAAAGCCAAACAGCAAGGTGCAAATGTTTGATTTGCGTTTTCTTCATATACTTTCAAATTAGACTGTTTACGACACACTTAATCATAAATAGATCACAATTCAACAAGTTCTTGTAGAAAAATCCAGATTCCAACAGAATTTTGGCACATAAATTCAACAAAAAATAATTTCTAGTTATGAAAACTTCCCAAAATAAAAAATATAACAACTATTCTCATTAATTCCCAAACATCAAGCTGTTATATAACCGGAACATCAAGTGAAATGGCTGCTCATATTCCAGAAGTGATTGAGGTGAAACCTCCATCAACGTTTATGCGTCTATTGCAATCCTTCTTCTACAATCTCGTGATTTGTTTTGCAAACACTGTGGTTTACATTTTTTTCAGAGAAGTCAAAATTAAAGGTGGTTTCAGAGTACCATCAAAAGGTCCAGTGATTCTAGTGTGTGCTCCGCATGCAAATCAATTTGTTGATGGCGCCATAGTGATGACCCAAGTGAAATATCTTACTAATAGAAATGTTGCTTCAGTTATTGCAGAATCATCTTATAAGAAAAAGTTTATTGGTACATTAGCAAAATTATCAAATTCAATTCCTGTTCCTAGAGCTCAAGATAATTTGAAACCTGCCCAAGGTACGATTTTCATCAAACAAGAAAATGATACAACTGTTTATGGTGATGGTACAAACTTCACAACTTTTTCATCAAAGGATTTAATTGGATTACCTCAATCTGCTGGTAATGCTACCATTGAATCAATTGTTTCTGATACTGAACTAATCATTTCAAAGCCTTTCAAATCATCAAAAGCAAACGCCATGCTACTCAAGGGAACAAATTTCAAACGTTCACCAAAAATTTCAAATGATGTAACTTTCCAACATGTTTTCAATCATTTACATTCTGGAGGAATCGTTTCAATTTTTCCAGAAGGTGGATCTCATGATCGTCCAGATCTATTGCCAATCAAAGCAGGTGTTGCAATCATGGCCCTTGGTGCAGCAGCAGCAGATCCAAATTGTGAAATTAAAATCATTCCAACTGGTTTGAATTATTTCCATAGAAATGAATTTAGATCAAGATCAGTTATTGAATTTGGTGATCCTATTATTATTACTCATGAAATGGGCTTAGCTTATAAAGCTAACCCTCGTGATGTTGTTGCAAAATTGTTAGATACTGTTAGAGATGAATTAAGAAATGTCACTGTAACTGCTCCAGATTATGAAACTTTAATGGTGATTCAACAAGTTAGAAGGCTTTATGCTTCACGTATTCCATTAAGTCTAGTCATTGAAATGAATAGGAAGTTGGTTGTTGGTTATCAACATTATAAAGATGATCCAAGAATTATAAGATTGAAAAATGATGTTATGAAATATAATTTGAAATTGGATCAATTAGGATTAAGAGATCATCAAGTTGAGAAAGCTGTTCATCTACATAAGTCAATCAGTTGCTTTTTGTTATTGCAACGTGTAACATTGTTGGTTGTTGTTTTTCTTTTAGCATTACCAGGAACAATTTTATTTGCACCAATATTCATATTAACTGACAAATACGCGAAAAAAAAACAACGCGAAGCTTTAGCTGCATCCGTGGTTAAAATTAAAGCAGTTGATGTTATTGCTTCTTGGAAGATCATGATGGCTACAATTGCTGCCCCAACTTTATATATCACATATTCTATCATTGGAGTGGTTTTGTTAAGAAAGTATAACTTATGGAATATGGATTTCCAAAATTGGAATAGATTTGGATTGTTTGTTTCTATTTATTTGGTTTTAGTCATGACAACATATTCTGCTTTTAAGATTGGTGAAAGTGGTGTTGATATTTTGAAAAGTTTACCACCTTTAATCGCATCAATTTTTGGCTCGCAATCAGAATTAAGAAAAGTTAAAGAAACTCGTGAAAGATTGAGATCTGAGATAATTGAAGTTGTCAATACTTTGGGACCAAAAGTATTCCCTGATTTCAATAGTTATTATAAAGATAATAAAAATGATGATAATACACAGAAGGACAATGAACAAGAAAGTGAAATGGAATTAGAAGCTTTCAAAAATAGATCAAGATCTGGTTCAATTTCTTCAACTGGTTTGTCAAGAGTTCATTCCAACGGCTACTTTTCAGATGTTCCAATTTTAGGAAACTCACAAAGTGATGTGGAAAGTGAACAAGAAATTGAAAATATAACTGAAAAAAAGGAAGTTACAAGCTTGAAATTGCGTAAAGCAATGGAAGCAAAAATTGAACAAGAAAAGAATACCTTGGATTTATGAAGAAAAAAGGGAAAAAAAGAATGGAAAAAAAGGAAAAAAAAATGGAAAAAAAAAAAACACTTACACATAATCTTGATAATATAATATTCGATAATAATAATAATGTTAATATTAATAAATTGTACTATACACAAAACCAAGCCATAACCCATATAAAAATTGAACTGAAACTAATTCAATTAGAAAAAAATGCAGAAAACCATATTGATAAAATTTTTAAATCTAACAACTGATCAAATCAACAACTTCTAAATGGATAGAAGTACAGTGAGAACCCAAAGACTCATCATATAAGTTGTAGAAAGTACCACTTAAACATTGGTAGAAAATATCATTTGAACCAATAGCTAAGTAACCATCTTTAGTAATGGACCAACCAGCAGCATAAATGGCACCGGCTTGTGGTGGTGGACCATCAAATTGGAATTGTCTGTTAGCAACAATAGAACCAATTCTACCAGCAGAATCTGTTAAAACTGTATCTTTTAAAGTCATTGATAATGAACTTGGGTTTGCACAAGCTTGTTCTTTGATGAATGGACCAACAGTTTCACTTGGGGTTGGAATTTTAGAAGTAGATGAACTTGATTCTAAAATGGTGGTACCTTTAGAAACGGAAGTAGCTGGAGTAGCAGAAGTTTTTGTAGTTTTAGTTGTAGCCTGAATTTGACCATCACCGATTTGAGAAATTGGTTGAGCAGTAGCTGGTTTAGTTGTTGTAGTAGCTTGAATTTGACCATCACCAATTTGGGAAACAACTTGAGCAGTAGCTGGTTTAGTGGTTGTAGTAGCTTGAATTTGACCATCACCAATTTGTGAAACAACTTGAGCAGTAGCTGGTTTAGTAGCAGTTGTAGCTTGAATTTGGCCATCACCAATTTGAGAAACAACGTCTCTTTTAGCAATTGAAGTGGTAGTTGGAGCAGCAGATGATGATGAAGTTGAAGTAATTGGAACAACAGCAATACCAAAAGTTTTGGTGTAGTCAGTAACAGCACCAGTTGGAGCTGGTTGAGCTGGAGTCAAAGTAGACCATGGTTCAGATGGAACATAAGCAGCTAAGGTTGAACCAACTAAAGCAGTGGTGATTAAAGTGGATTGTTTGTATTGCATTTTGATTAAAGTAGTGAAGTGAATGTTTTTTTTTTTTTCAGATACTTGATTGTATTGATTAGATGAATATAAAAGTAGAATAGAATTAAGATAGTTTTAGTAGTTTATATACTTTTCGGATCAGAGTTATAAATAGATTATAGCACACTGCTGCTGGATCAATTAATTAGCTATTTTGGGACAGCCAGCGTTGATCTGATCCAAGTGATCTGATCCTATTGTATCCATCTCGAACCAAGCAGCCACTCACAGACACTCACTGCTCGTCCCACAAGTCCCGACTCCCACTGCCCGTTTGTTCCTCAAATAGCTCAGCGCTGCCAAAACATCCCGGTAAAATACCTATTTAGGAAATGTGAGTGTGTTTTGAACTTTCCGAATCAGGTAATTGGCCATGATTTCAACGACTTGGGCAACCAGCCATCGACAATTTGTGCTGGTCAGAGAGGTTGTTCATTTTGAATAGTACATTTGAATTTCGTTTTAGCATTGAGGGAGTGTGTAGTTTCTACTTTAGGAAAAGCTCATCAGATCAGTCACCAGTGAATTATTTTGTGCTTATTGTGCGAAAAGATGTCAATGATTCAATCATAGAAGTTAAAAGAATTAATGATTTGAATTTGTTGAAAAACCTCTATTATGATGTATTACTGATGATAAGCTTAAGCTGTGAAAATTTTGTGACCATTAAGTCACCAATTATTAGTGTTCAGCGTAATTAAAATGACTTTCAACTAAACCTGTTGTATAAAACAAGCTTCCAAGAATTATTGATCATTAAGATGTACTAGAGAGATTATTAATAATGACACGTGAACACTGTACAGTGTACACGTAACACTGCCTTTTTTGCTCTATTAAAATTGATGACATAGTAGTTAATATATAATTTCAAGATGATAAAAAGCTTGTTTCTTATACAGTGAGTTGTGTTTACAATTTTTGTGAAGAGTATATTAATTTTATAAATGTGTAATATTTTTTATAGCAGGTCGAGAAGGATTAATGTATTTTTTGTTACTGTTTGGATACAGCAATACATACTACCAAATATGAGAACCTGAAATCTTAATGGAAGTATGGCAATAGATCCCCTAAATCGATCGTATCTGTATTTGAACAATATTTCAATTCCATTGATTTGTGAGAAACAACTTCAATTCACTTAATTATCTCTTAATTTGGATTAAAACAGCCTGGTTTTTATGGGTACGTATAAGGGGAGGAGGTTCTTACTTTTTATTAATAATTAATAATATATATCTCTCATAAATATTCAACCTTTAGAAGTTAAAAGTACTAGGGTTCATTAATATTAATGAAGTTCAATTAAAAATAATAATTCAATTAGCCATGAAGTATATATGTCATAGACCATTAGTAAAAGTGAGTATTGCAGTGTTCCGGCTCAAGCTGTTTTAAAAGAAACTGCTCTCTATCATTATATGTAAACTTTCTGGAAATTAAACTCAGAGTAGAAACGTCTCTATGGTTATATGGCTTTTCATTAAAATATTCATAACGTGATACATCACATGACATTGAATTTTTTTTTCCTTTTTTTTTTTCCAAATTTGAAAATTTCCTTATTAACCGTATTGAAATTTGAAATTTGTAAACAGCTGATCATAGCAACCATGAAGTTACTGTCATATCCAGAATTTCAAGTTATGAAGATTTACAAACAATCTACAGTAGTACAGGTAACAGCTCTGATCAGTGATTACTCTGAAGTCTTGGAGTGTTGCTGTGAGTCGTATTCAGAAGAGAGCAGAGAATTAAACTTCCACGGTAAATCCACTTTTTTGTCTATTAATAGTGCCTCAGAGGTGTTTTACTTCTTTATGTAGATACTAAATAAGATTCTCACCTAAAAGAGACCAAGACAAGCCATATCAGGAATGAAGATTCAGCACTTCTTGTCCCAACTAAGCATAGCAACTCAACTTTGATGATTTCAAAATTCAAACGTTGTGTGTCCGTTGCAGGCACTGCTAGATCTGGAAAAAGAATTGCTATGATGTAGAATGTGTAGAAGTGCGATTATAAACACGCTTTAAAAAAAAAAAAATAAGAGAGCAGTGAGCAGTGAGTGGTTAGTTCCACTGTCTGTCTACCAGTCTACGACTCTGCTCTGCTTCTGCTAGTAACTACACTCAGCACACAGCTTTTTGTACAACTGTCTCCAGACTCCGCTTGGAATTCCTGCGAATTTTCTTTTCACTAGCGTTCTATAATTAGAGATCGAAAAATTTAACGAAATCTCAAAACATATAAAAGCTACCGCCGTCCTTTTTTTTTTCTTCCTTCCTTCCAACAACAACAACAACAACAACAACAACACCTTTGTTTCACTCGCTGCTGTTCCTGTTCCGTCCACTCACTCTTGATACCACCATGCAATACAAACAATCCATCGTTGCTGCTGCTGCTCTTGCTTCAACCGCTTTAGCAGCTTATGTTCCATCTGAGCCATGGACCACCTTGACTCCAGCTCAACCAACTCCTTCTGGTGCCATCACTGACTACGCCAGTACTTTTGGTATTGCTGTTATTCCAATCCCAACCTCATCTGCTTCCATTAACAAAAGAGAAGTCATTTCTCAAATCGGTGATGGTCAAATTCAAGCCACCACCAAAACTACTTCTACTTTAAAAGTTAAAACCACTGCTCCAGCTGTTTCTCAAATTGGTGACGGTCAAATTCAAGCTACTACCAAAACTACAAAGGCTAAAACTACAGCTCCAGCCGTCTCACAAATTGGTGATGGTCAAATCCAAGCTACAACCGCAACCACTAAAACTGCTGATGCTGTTTCTCAAATTGGTGACGGTCAAATTCAAGCTACAACCGCAACCACCAAAACCGGTACTGCAGTTACTCAAATTGGTGATGGTCAAGTTCAAGCTTCATCAACAGTCAAACAAGAAGATGCAGCCACTGCCACTGCCACTGCTACTTCCGAAACTTCCACTTCCACTTCAACTTCAACTTCCACCAGTGATGAAAGAGTTCAAGCTGTTTCTTGTAAATCTCCAGGATCATTAGCTATGACTTTAGAAGATGCCATCTTGAAAGATTCTAATGGAAGAATTGGTTCTATTGTTGCAAACAGACAATTCCAATTCGATGGTCCACCACCACAAGCTGGTGCCATTTATGCTAAAGGTTGGTCTATCACTGAAGATGGTTTCTTAGCTATTGGTAACGAAACTACTTTTTACCAATGTTTAAGTGGTTCTTTCTACAACTTATACGACCAATCTATCGGTGGTCAATGTGCTCCAATCCATTTACAAGTTGTTGATTTAGTTTCTTGTTAGATTTCATTTAAATTATATTACATATAAAATAATGGTGTCTAATCTTCACTGGTGAATTTAGCTTAATAAAAAATAGTGATTATTAAGGGGTTTAAAATTCTTGAAACAAAGTGTAGAATTAGTTTCCATTGTAAAAATACTGTTATAAAAGTTGAATTTTCAACGCGTAAACAAAGCCAAGCAAAGCAAAAAAAAAAAATGCCGAATAAGGCAATAAATTATTTATGAAAAAAGAAAAAAGTCGCCAATTTTAGAATGAACAGCGGGTAATTATAATTTGGTTTATATTAAACTTATACAAACTAATTCAATATACTGTGCTTTATTATTGATCATAATATAATAAACTAATCCAAGAGTAAACGTAAACTAGGCTCTATAAGTAGGAGTTAGTACATCTAAACAAATTAAAATCTTAATCATTAATTAAGTTAAAAAAAATTAACGAACGTATAAAATATCTTGAGTCTTCATCATCTTCTTCTTCAATATCATCATCTTTACCATTGAAATTAGTAACAAACCCATCATTGAAAAATAATGGAACTGGGTATCTAAATTCCCCATTATTTTTCAAAAAAAATGAAATATCATTTAAAACTAAAAATTTCAAATTAGGGAATTCTTTAACAAATGGTAAAAAAACTTGTTTTAAATAATGAATTAAACAATGAAATAAATCATAGAAATCTTGTTTAATCAATGGAATAAAATTTTTTGATCTTAATTTATTTGCTTCATTAAATTTAAATAAAAAAGATTCAATACTTTCCGAACCAGTTTCAACACTTGGATATGAATCAACTGCTTTTGAATAAGGTAATAAATTGGATGAAAATAAATGATCAAATATATTAATCACTTCAAAACTTTCAATTTGTTGAACATAATAATCTTCTTCTGTTGGTAAGATTTTTTTTTGGAAAATTCCTTTTAAAACTCGTTCTTGACATAATTCACATTGACATGGAATATTAATTTTAATTTTATAACGACGAATATCTAAATTAACAATTTTAATATTTAAAAATAATTTCAAATCTAAAAATGTTAAATTAAGACGTTGTTTAAAAATTGATTTATAAATTAATGAATCAATTGGCATTGAACGTCTTGGATAAAAAAAATCTAATTTTAATCTTTTTAAACATTCACAATTCTCAATTAAAGTTGAAATTTGTTTTTCATCAGATGTTACTGCAATTAATGTTATATCTTCTAATTTAGTGAAATCTTGCCACTGATCAAAATTATAATATGATGGATCTAAAACTTGTTCATGCCATGAGATTATTGTTAAGACTTTTAATGTTTTTACATCAAAAAAATCACTGTATTTTATGGGATGGATTTCGCTTCCTCTTGGTCTTAAATAAATTTCATGTGGATAAACATCAGGTCTATAATGGATTTTCAACGAAGTAATTTGTAATTTTTCCCTTAATTGATAAATATTATTAAACATGAAAAATGGATTCATGAATAAAATCAAGATTTTGATTTGACATTGATTCAACCTTAGCCATAAATATTTTTTTAAAGATGGGATGTAATTTTTATTAATTTCAAAAGAAGGTAAAGTATTTGGAGGTGGTAAATCCAATGAAATTAAATTTCCCATATATTTCCCATTAGCAATAATTTCATTCAATCTTGGATCTGTTACATTCTCAATTATTTGCAAACTTGGGGATGTATTTAATAGAATGCTCACTAATTGTGCTTGTAATTCAATATCCAAATCCCAATTCAATCGTACTTCAACAATTTTAAAACAAAGTTTGGGATTATTGATAAAAGATTCAATCAATTTTTTCAGTTTCATATTGGCAAATCTTTTGGCCCTTTTGGTCCAACTTGAATCATCTCCGTCATTGAAGATAACATCTTCATCTTCATTATCGTCTCCATCTTCATCGTAAAAATCATCATCTGCATTATTATTATTGTCATTATTATTAATATTGTTATTATTAATAATAATATCATCATCATCATCATTATTATTATTATTATTATCATTATTATCACCATCATTATTAGTTTTGGGGAAATACCGTACTGATAGATAAGACCAATTTGGAGCAATCATATATTCCGGGCTTTTTTCCACTTTAGTGTCATTAAGATAGATCCGGTGATATAAAACATTAGTGGCAAACTGATAGAATAGTTTGGAAGTCAGTGTAAGGTTTAATAAATCATCTTGTTCCAAAAACCAAACTATTTGTTGAATCAACTCTGGTGGGAGTGCTGTAAAAATTGTGGGCTGTGCAGCCGGTGTCTTACTGCTGCTGTGTGTGAGCATTGTAGCAAGTGGTAGCAAGTGGTCTGAATAGCAATGACTGAAAATCGTTATCTTATCGATTTGTATTAAGTTTGAGTTTTATTAATTTTTAATATTTTATTTTATTTATGTAGAAAGAAAGAAAAAAAAAAAACAGCAGGTTACCCGGATTTGATATTAGAAATAAATATTGCAATAAAAAGACATTTGAAGCAGTTGGGACTTGATAGTCTGATAGATAGCTGTAGTGGTTGATGAGCAGTAGTGGAGTCAAACTCTTTTTAATCAAATTCCCAAATTCCACCAATTATGTAACCAAAATCTGAACAGTGAAGACTGAAAATATTTCAAAATTTTACAATATATTAAAGAAACCAGAAATAAAATTTCAATATTATTCTGATCTGTTTTAAAATCTTCACAACTGCTGCAAAATGTTCAGATCAACAGCAAAAAAAACTGCAAATGCATTTCAGCACTCTTTCCATCGTGGATACAGCTCTTCTTCCTCTGCTATCATTAACACTTTCAGAAAATTCGATAAATCAATGATATACCCTATCATACTTGTTTCAATTCTAAGTGGACAAATCGTCAACTACACCGAAAAACAGCGTGAAATGAATGATATGGAAAAACGTTACAAGTTGAAAATAGAAAAACTACAAGAAATAACACAACGTATAACAAATGGTGAAAATGTTGATGTTGAAAATGAATTAAAATTGGTTAATAAACGATTCGAAGTTCTAAAATTACCAACTTATAACACTACGGAAACTCCATGGTTAGAGAAATTTAAACAAAGAAGAAAAGAGTTGGCTAAACAACAAGAATTATTGAAAAAATTGGAAGATGGTGAAATATCTGAAGAAAGTTTATTAAAATTGATAAATTCACCAGTTATCCCAAACACAACAACAACAACAATAGCGACTCCAGAACCAGAACCTTTAGTTGAAAAAGAGTTAACGAAAGAAGAACAACAGTATATAGATTATAAAGCACAACAAGAAAAAGAAAAAGAATTGTTGAATTATAGATTGAATGCAGATACTCATGTTATTGTTGAAATTCCTGGTGATTTAATTGAAGCTGCAAAAGATAAGAAAATTACAAAATTCTTATGAATACAGTGTACAATGGTACATACATACAATATAAAGAAATTAGAACTATCAAAATTATTAAATCCTGTAATTAAACTGGTTTATTTATTATTTCTTGAATCTTGAGGACTAGTAACATTAGATCTATTAACATTAGGTGTACTGTTCCTACTTTGACCCAAATCAACAGGTGTGGTGATACTTAATGGCGAATTGGTATTGGATTTATTCAAATCTGAAGTTTGAGGGCGTGGTTTAATAGTGGTTACTGGTGGAGCACCAGTACGACGTTGTTGATTTTTCATGTTTGATGAATTCATCTGTCTTTTGTTGGTATTATTATTGTTCGAGTTTGAGTTATTTGTTGTAGTGATTGGTGCATTATTGAATGGTTGTTGAAATGATTGGGTTAAATATGGTGTTAAACCTTGTTGGAAATTCATTGGTGATGTTATTGAATTTAAAGGTGACATCATATCCGATTGTTGTTGGGGAATGTTTTGTATCAATCCTGGTATTTGATTCAACAACATATCAATTCTTTGTAAAGCATTATTAGCATGAATGAAATTTTTACCTAAATTAGCCAATAAGGATCTATAAGTTGCAATATGTTCTTTATACATTTCAGCTTCATGTGGATTTGTTGAAGTGACAAACAAAATTGCTGCAAAAGTACCAACCAATGTAAAATTATTGGTTGCTGATGAATGCCAATAAGCAAAAATATGTTCATTTTTCAAATTCTTAACAAATTCTAATACAGCAACCAATCTTGTTGTAGCAGCAGCTCTGCAAACTTTCACTAATTCTTGATGAACATCATTTGTTAAAGAAACAATGATTTTTCTATGTAATGTAATTTCAGCAGCAAAATAACTTAGATGTAAAGAACCAAATGGACAAAGTTTTGAAGTTTTAGTAGAATTCATTTGTAAAGCTTGAGGTAAAGAATGATACCATTGTCTTAATTTCAATTGTAAAGGTTTTGCAGCTTTCAAAACCTGTTCTATTCTACTCAGCTGTGATGATTGGTAAGTATAAAAAATCTCCATAATTTCACCCAAAATCAAACTTAATTCAATCATTTCTTTAAATAAAAATTTCCCATTATCAATATCATTAATTGTGTCTCTATATTCTAATTCATCTTGTCTTGGGTTTTTCAAAGGTAATTCAGGAAAATCATCATTTGCAATATTTCTAACAAGCCAATTTCTTCCAATTAAATAATGAGAAACTCTTGATTCATTTAAAGAAGTCCATTTTTCTTGAATCCAAACTGCCCAAGCTAATCTTCTTCTTAAACCTCGTTCCCATTTAGGCAGTTTCCAATCTTGACAATCCAACCCTAATCCCAATTCTTCAGATAATGCAACAACTTGTTGACATAAAATCCAATTATTTGCATTTTCTGAACGACAATGTAATAATAATAACCCAGCTTGAACTGCACTTAATCTTGGTCTTTCGATAACATCAAGGAAAGATCTGAATGCTAATTCCGTTAGCAGATTAACGTTTGGTTTGGTGTTTTTAGATAAAAATGGATCTTGATGCCACCACTGACAAGCTAGGGCATAAACTGTTGCTAATAAAGGAGGAGCAAATTCTCTATAAGATCGTGAATATTTTTCCAAAAAAACTTTTCTATGTAAAATTGGGAATGAAGGATGAATAATACGGAAATATAAATTGACTAAATTTTGACCAAAAGGTGCCACTAAATTTTCCACTTGATCAACTAAACGATCTGCATTTGTAGCTGATTCTTCTGTATAATCATTTCTTAGGATGAATAAAACGTCATTACTGACTTTACGTAATGATAATGATGGTGTAAGAATAGCTTGATCAATTTTATCAAGTTTGATACGATCAAGTAAAGAAGCATCAAACATTGATGTGTTACCAACTAAAAATGAAGATCTTGGATATTGAACGGGTTGAGGCTGTTGGGGTTTCTTAAATTGAGCCAGTTGTTGTGATTTTGGAAGGTTTGAATTAGATGGATAGTTGCTCATTGTTTGTTGGTTTTGGTTTATATTCTGCTTTTGATTTTGGTTCTGATGTTGAATTTGTAAATTCTGTTGTAAGTTAGCTGTTGGAGTTGAAGATCTAGAAGTTCTTGATTTTTTAGAGCTTTGATCCTCTTCAGCACCAGATAGGCCTCTTTTCAACAATGGGTTCTGCACTGGGTCATTAAACGTACATTTCATGCCTTTAGTCTCACATTGGATACAATTGGACAAATTAGGTATCAAGACACACTTGAGCATTCTGCTTTTACAGTGATCACAAGACTTGCTGAAATTATTATTATTATTATTATTATTATTACTGTTGTTGGTGCTGTTGTTGTTGTTGTTGTTGTTGGTACTCTCTTGGTATGAGTTGGTTTGAGGTTTGTCTGGAGAGTTTGCATTTGGTGTTGAACCTCGAGGAGAAAGATAAGAGTTTGTAGGGAACGCTTCTTTCATGGACACTTTGTTCTGGTTAAGTAGGAACTGGTAGTGGTTGAGCATGCTGTTTGTGTTGGAGGTGTTGATGGAAGTGCTGGTGGTGTTGAGTGGCGACACAGTGTCGTCTTGCAAGAAGTCGTAGGCTTCTTCTGGGACATTTATCAGATTGAAGTCCGTGCTGAGCCCGTCGATGTTCCACAGATCCATGTCCTGCTTGGGTACTCTGCTGTTCTCGTCGTTGATGGACTTTGCTGCGAGGTGTTCTGGTGACTCGCGAGGGTTGGAATTATCCATGGTGCTATAGGACTATCAAGCTATTGTTCAGTTACCAGCATATCAAAACAAAATAATCAACAAAAAAATAATAAAATAAAAAAAAAAATAAAAAAAAATAAACAAAATTGCGCAAAGTGGTGGATGATAGGCCGGATGAGCTGGCTGGAAAAACAAGTGTAGTTGATGTGTGTAGTTTCTGTTGCGGTGTCTTTCAGAAAGCTGCGGGAATAAACAAGAAGGGAAAACTGTGAATTTGAGCTTAAAGTTGAAAAATCGGCCAGCTTATATTACAGCATGTAAATTTCAAAATTAAAATCCAATACAGTTTTTACTACAGAGATTCAAAAAGAGAAACATTGCTATTTAAAGTGATTCGAAGAGCAATATAACACCACACACCAGCTACAAATAATGTGTAGTTCATTGTATATTTCAAACAGTAATTTTTTTTATAGTTTTTTTGCCCTCTACATCTGGGAGTTTTAGAGCAGAAATGTTCTAGTCAAATGGAGTGAGATAAGCTTCCACTGCAAATCTGGCTCTGGCGTTCAAAAACAACTTCATCTCACTGATCTCTTTGTCCACATCTTCCATGAACTCGATGATGAAATCAACAAGTTTGTGCTTGAGCATCTTTTCTGTGTGGAAATTGGTGATCAAAAAGGAAATATCGTAGCCTTTGATAGGTTCTCTTCTTAAAATGAAAAAATTCTCTGCTCTGGCAGTCAAGAAACGGGAAAACTTGTGTACCAAAATGGTTTCGATTTCGTCAGCTTGTTTTATTTTGATGGAGACTCTTGTGGAATTGATGGAAGGTTCAATCAGCACCTGCTCGTTCTCGTTTCTGGCCACCACCATCTTGTTTAGCAGCAATTCTGGGGATGTACTGCTGCTGTTAGTAACTCAATCATCCAGTAAAACATCAAAAAAAAAGAACAGACGTACCCAGCTTCGATTTCAGGTCTGTTGTGTCTCTCCACGGATTGTGAGGCGAAATCTTCTAAACAAAGAGCTGCGGTAAGCGACACTCTGACCGCTGCAAGGTATGGACGCAACGACTGTGACTGTTGGCAAATTGTTAGCAAGCGCAATTGAGTGGCACAGAGCAAGGGAAACTCACCATTTCGTTGTTCTGTTGGTTATTTATTATTTATTTAAAAGGAGGAAATTTTATATGTACTGAATAATTATTTTGTTTTACATATATGTAAGAAGAGGAAGAAGGAAGATGAGTTGGACAGAAGCGAAGGACGACAGCGGGAGAAGCTACTACTACAACATCGAGACGGGCGAGTCGACATGGGACAAACCAGCAGAGCTCATGACGGTGCTCGAGAGGTGTTTGCAGCAGACTGGGTGGGTGCAAGTGAAGGATGGCGAAAAAGTTTATTATTACAATGAAGGTACTGGCGAGTCGGTGTGGGATTTGCCTGAAGAGGTTGCTGTGCTAGTAAAGAATGCTGAAGACGAAGCTGGTAAAGCTGGTCTGAAGGATGATCTGAAGGATGATAAAAAGAATAATGATGATGATGGTGATGAGGATGATGTTAATACAGAAGTTCAGACAGAAGTGGTAGCAGTGCAATCAGAAGAATCTAATGAACCTGACCAACAGAATGATGGAGACACGCAGTCCAACAACAAGTATCAAAACAACTCTAAGCTTCTCCATATAAAACCATCAAACAGTGAAGATGCAATCAAAAATTTTACTGAAATGCTTAGAGAAGCTCATATTGATGCCACTTGGTCCTTTTCTCAAATCATCAACAAGTTTATTGACGATGTACGATACTGGGCCATTGAAGACTCGCTTGAGAAAAAACATCTTTTTGAAAATTATTTACATACAAGAACAAAAGAAGAATTAATGAAAGAAAATCAATCAATTGAAAAATTTAAAAACGCATTTACAGATTTATTAAAACAAAACAAATCCATTAAATATTATACAACTTGGCAAACTGCTAAAAAATTGATTTCAAAAGAACCGATTTATACACATTCTGTTATTAGTGAAAAAATCAAAAAGAAAACATTTCAAAATTATGTTGATGAATTACGTTCATTACATAATGAAAAAGAGAATAAATTAAGAGAACAAGCAATTGAAGAGTTGCATGAATATTTTAAAACTTTGAACTTGGATTTAAATTCAACTTGGAATTCAACTTTAAAATTAATTAAATCAGATAAAAGATTTGAACAAAATAAACATTTTGTTATATTAAATCAATTAGATTTATTAAAAATTTATGAAATGAATTTATCAATTTTACAAAAAAATCAAAATCAACGTATTCATAAATTATCATTAGAAAATTATAGAAATGATAGAATTGCTCGTGATGGATTTAAACAATTATTACAAGAATTGAAAACCGAGGATTTATTACGGGTTGATACCAAATGGTCAGAAATATATCCAGCAATAGTTAATGATCAAAGATTTATTGATATGTTGGGAAGAAATGGATCAACACCAATTGAATTGTTTTGGGATTTTATTGATGAAGAAGAAATTGTTATTAAAGCTAAAAGAGATATTGTTAGTCAAGTGTTACTAAACAATGATTTTATTGTTAAAGATGATGAAGATACAAACCATGAGGAACAATTGAAGGCAATAACTGAGATTTTGAAGAAAGATAGTCAAACCGAAAAGTTTGATGATATAACTATTGAATTAGTTTATAATAAACTGATTGCACAGATTAAAGAAGTTAAACAAAGAGATAGATTTGCTCAAGAACGTAAGAAGAAGAGGTTACAAGAAGAGTTTATGTCTTTCCTAAAAAGATTTGAAGCACCAAAAATTACAGTTGATACTACATGGGATTCATTAAAACCTTTAATTGAAGAAACACCAGAATATAAGATGATTTCAAATGAAGAATTATGTGTGATTACTTTTGAGAAATATATAAAACATTTGAAACAAAGGCAAATTGATTTTGAATTGAATAAAGAACAAGAAATTAAAAGAATTATTGAAAATGTTTCAAATCAAAGAGCTGAAAATACAAAGAAAAGAGTACATTCTCCACCAAGATATGCATCTGCATCTATAGAGCTGGATTATTGATTTCATTTGATTTAATTATTTTCATTTTATTTGTATATATCACACCAATATCATCTATTCACTAGATAATAATGAAGAAACAGCCATTAATCCTAATAACCCATATTTAAAATACTTATTTTCTGTAATTAAAATTGTAATATACCCAATTTTTGGTAAATATCCTTTAACAGTACCAACTATATCTTTCTCATAATTCAAATAATTTTGATTGTAGTTATATAAACCTAAATCATTAACTGCATTATTATCACCTTTAGTTAACAACAACTGTTTTTCATCATTATGATGTTCTCTTAAAACTCTATGAACGATTGGAATCTGTTTACCTTGAATCTCATACACCACCACATCACCAACTTGAGCACGAGTTTCACGGTTCCAAAGAAATAAAATATCACCTCTTTGGAATGCTGGTTCCATGGAGCCAGATAAAACAACGACAATTGGAGACGCGGAATTGGTGAAGACAGAGAGACCTTTCCAGAACATGAAGGCAGAGGTCACAACAGAGAGGACGTTGAGCAGCTGGAGAAGCTGTTGTCTGAGGTTCATTTTGATGAATGTGAATTGGGTGGGTTTATGTTTTATATATGTATGTATTGTGAAGATGTTGATGATTTTACATTTAATTTTTGATTGTTGTTTTTAAAATAAATGTTAATTATTGTATGTATGTAGTAGAAATCGATAGAATTATGATGAAAGAAATTGTGTTGTTTTCAAGGCTGTTAATGCATTGAGATAGAGCAGGAAAGGTGGTGGTATGAAAGATTTGGTGGGTTTTATATGTTTGTGCCCTTTTCCACGGTTTCTCAAACGAGTGGTACAAACAGAATCTGAATTCAAACATTTCACAATTTGAAATTTATGTGCAATCCAACAGAAAAACACCACGCGACTGGCTGGCTTAGTGGTGCTGCTTGATTATTGACTAGACTGTTGTTGCTTCTTGCTGATACAAAAATTTCGCTATTCTAAGTTTTAAAATTAGGTTGATGAGGTTCCATAAGAGATCTAGCAATTCAGGGCATCACGAGGAAGATTTTGTTACTAAAGTGGCAAGATTACCTTCAGTTAGGGAGAAATACATCAATCCTGTATTTGAGAAAAAATTCAATCCACAGGCTGAAATAGATAACAATGATCTTAAATTAGAGAAAGAGAATGATTTAAATGGCGTGGACGATGATGAATTAACTGTAATTGGTGTCAAATTGGAGAGACATAAACACTCTTTTTTCACAAGATGGTTTAGAAAAAATAAGTACTATGAAATTCCTGTTCCTGAAACTGTTCCATCAATGAATTCCAAAACATCTAAAACAAACTTACGTTCTTCCACAGTTGGAAATAAATCAAATACAATCAGAAGATTGTTCCATATATCTGGAAAACCAGTTACTGCTAACAACAATATCAACACTACAAATACAATCATCAACATAACAGCCACTCCGTCTGCTATAGACGTGAATAGCATCAATACTACCACAAACAGAACACTTACACAGAGATTGTTAGGTAATTATGATGAGATTGAAAGAGAATTGAATTCAAGAGCCTTCAATTTGGATCCAGATGAATCTATTATAGATACTAGACCATCAACTCTGAGAAGTTTGATTCATAAAGTTAAACGAAATGTTGTTGGTAGCTCGTTTAAAAAATCTAGTCTCACATTGAATGATCTTGATACTTATAATGATGAAGATGATATGGAGAATGAATTTGTCGATTATGATATAACTGCTGAAAATCCTTATGATATAGCTAAAAAGAAATACCAAGAAGATGCAATATCAATAACATCAAGTGAAGTCATGTTGACGGAGAAATATAAAGTCAAATTGAATTGTGTTGAAGAGAAGCTGAAGAAAGACAATGATCTAATATTTGATGATGATAATAACAATAAGGATAATCATGAAAGTAAATTCAATAGTTTTACAAGATCCATATCAAGGAAATTTACCAGGAAAAATAACAAATCCAACAAAAACAAAAAATCAAGTTTTATTAAAGATCAAACTAATAAAGAAAGTAAATTACCATTGTTAACCAATGTTTCAGCAACTTCTATTTCAGAATTAGATTCAGAAGAAACAATGTTGGATTATTTAATTAATGGTAAAAAATATCAAGATAAATTCAGTGGTATTTCAGATCTGAACAATGATAAAGAATTAACAGGTACCACCAGAATATCCGATAAAAGCAATGTCTTGAGCAATTTAACAAATATCAATGAAACAGTTAGTTTTACAAACTCACGTATGATTGGGAATTTTTATAACATTGATGATTATAATGAGACTAGTGTCAATGATAACATTGGAGATGTCAAGAATTACAACAAACAAATTTTTAATTCACCTAAAAGAATGGGGACAAATAATCCGTTTAATTATAGACCAAACAAACAGTTTGATAGAAATGAATTTAAGTAAGAATTAATAAATATTGTTGATTATTATTACTTATAAAAGTGTAGTCTATATATATATAAATAAATTAACGTTTTTCCCAAACCAAAAAACATTCATCATGGATAGGTCTACTAGTATAACTATCAGCCATACTCATCAATTCCACATCATTCATTTCTGATTTTGAATTTTCACCAAAAGTTGAATATCCCATTAAAACATCACTCTTATCTTGTCCAATTTTCGCACACCATTCTTCAGATATTCTTGAAGTGTATCTCCAATATAATTGGGCAGTAACCAGTTTCATTTCAATCAATGCAACATTCATACCTAAACACATTCTATTCCCTTGACCAAAAGTAAATATCATATTCTTCATAATTTTAACTCTTTCAATGAACTCATCTTCTGATTCATTTGTTTGTTTTAACCATCTTTCTGGTATAAATTTATCTCTATCACTGAAAATTGTTGGATCTCTATGAATCGACCATGGTTGAACTGACACAATTGTTCCCTTTGGCACCGTAATTTTTTTCCCATTATTTAAAACCACTGTTGATGGAGTAGTTGTGATTCTTGGTTCTGAGCCTGGAATTGCAGCATGTAAACGTGTTAATTCAGTAACCACTGCATTTAAAAAAGGCAATTTATCTAATTTCTCTAAATCAATTGAATCAATTGGGTTAATACCGAAATTTTTAACTAGTTCATTGAATAATTCTGTTTGAATATATGAATTACATGGACGAGATAATTCCCATGTTAAATATGCCATTGATGTCCCCGTAGTTTCATGACCTGCTGCAATATGATCGAATAATTCACTTGCGATTTGTAATTTGGGGATACCTGAATCATATAGTTTTTTCAATATTGATTGATCATTAATTGAACGTTGTTCATAGTTTTCAACAAGATGAGTGTATGATTTATTGAATTGGTTGAACACCCAATCTGCAGATTTGGGTGCTAATTCTGCAACTTCCTTTGATGCTGCTTGGTTCCATAACATTGGCATTAAAGTAGTATAGAACCACATTGAAGAACTGGCTCTAAATGATTTGATGATTTGTCTTTCTTTCAATGAGGTGATTAGATTTGAACTGAACCCTGGTCCAAATTCGTAGAATGTGACAACATCCATTGCCATTGCATTGAATAGATCATAAACATCTATTGATTGAGACAGTCTTTGATCAATAGAGTTCACGACGTTCATTATGGTAGAGTTCAAGTGAAGTTGTGAATCTTGCTGGAAAACAGATGATTTGGAGTACAGCTTAACCATGAGTCTCTTGCGTTTGATATGGGTGGAGTTGTCCAGTGTAGAGAATGCGTTTGGTTCATTGTAGTTGATAAACTGAGCATAGAATGAGGTTTTTGGTAGGTTCTGTTTGATGTAGATCTGCTTGAGGTGTTCCAAGGAGCTAAAAGAGATCTCGTTGGGGGATATCAATACAACGGGGCCGTATATGTCGTGGAAGTGTGCTAGCTTGACGTTGCGTTGCTCGGTTCGCTGGTCGTTCAAAGTGAATATTTTGGATAGTTTGTACAGGGTAGGACCAGGAATGTTTCTGAGAGGGTTGAGCAGCAGTGGAAAAAGCACATAGTTGAAGAGCAAGAGAAACCCAGCAGTTGTCAACAAAGCAGAGAGTGCCAGCAGTGCCATTTTTTTGGTGTCTTATCTCTGTAGCCAGGAAAAGAGGACTTTCCAGCTGCTTTTATATGAATCTGTTATCTTTGATATCGCTCTTAGTGCTAAGTGGGAATTAGCAGCAATGGACAAGAAGCAGCAGTTTATTGCCACTAGAAGCGATTTAATTATCTTTGGGGGAGTTTTGCAGCTATAGATCTCATAGCTGTAGTACTACATACAGTTGTCATAATTTAATTCATCTCTTTCATTTCTCATACATAACATAATTGGTTCTTCTTATCTTTTAAACCTTCATAAATAATCTTCAAATTAGATACACAACACACTTAAAATTCCTTCTGTTTCACCAGCACAAGCTCAGGTAACACACCAAACCAATGCACTAATTTATAATCCTTCTCCTTGCCTATCAGAAACACTCTTAGATACTCCAAATAGACAACATAGAAATAGACTCCAGTACCCGTAAGAATATGCCACCAGCCATGCAACTCTAGCAAAAACCCCAATGGCATTCCAACAGCTCTACGCATCCCAATCCATGTAGAACATAGGTGAACATCCAAGTTCCATAAGAAGAAACCAAGTCCAAATATCAGTATCCCTTTCACCATGGTGCTGAGCAGCTGTTTTCTGGCTAACGGATCAGCAACATGTTTGCGTGTCAGCATATGGGATCTCACTATAATAAACACATTGATCAAGGCATATGCCACTTGGTGGATTGTAGGATCTTTGTATTGCAAATAAATAGCTGTTAGGAAACTGGATCCCAACAAGATGGCCCATCCAACCAGATGACTTCCACTGCTACTTTTCCCTTCACTAAATAGAGACCACAGCGGGATACAGGTGGCATAGATCATGGGCAGCTCATCCAGCAACTGGAACTCGTACTTCAATGTCATATGGAACAACCAACTTCCAATTCCAACCACACAAAACCCAAAGCTGATCAACAGAAACCTTGTCTCCAGCTTGTTGTGCCAGGATGACCACATCGCATACACCGCCAGCAAGATGAAAACAGCATTGGACAGTGTGTTAACAAACTCTGCAATATAATAGTTCACCACGTAATTCTCCTCGCACCAGTCAATAGTGGACGTTACAGGGTCCCAGAACCCTCTTTGTGAAGCTGGATACTCCCATAATACAACCATCGTGGTTTCAAGCTTCGATTGTTGCTAGTTTTTATATAAACAAATTGAACAATTTAATTGTACAATAAATAAATAAATATAATTCCAATCTAATTTCTGTTTCTCCTGAGTGGCAAATAAAATGTAAACAATTGAATTTAAACTTAATACAACAACAACTTATAAAAGAATGAAATCAGCGTTCATCACCACCAAGCTACGCAAGACAGACAAAGTTGACTGGAGCGCACCACTTGGGTCCTACTTGCGCAAACTGTATGGGTCTTTCTCTGACTTTGAGAACCAAATCAGCACCCTCAACAAATTACGCAGTGACATCGTTGCTTCAAACTCGTCAATTTATCATGAAGGAGACATCATTTCAGCAGAATCCACCATCACAATTACAATTGCCGAACTTCTGGTTGCTAGAGACGAATATTACAAGTATTTTGGACAATTGGAATTATTAGATCTACGTCTTCCTATTAATGAACATGGTGTTAAAATCAAATTCACATGGACAGATGCTTATGATAAAACAGCTCAAATTACACAGAATTCAGCTGCTTTTGAAAAAGCATCAGTTCTTTTCAATCTTGGATCAATCCTAAGTGAGATTGCAAGTTTATCATTTATTAACTCTGATTTTAAACAAAGTTATCAATATTTCCAATATAGTGCTGGTGTTTATAAATTTGTAGCTGAGAATTTTTTACATGCTCCATCACAAGAGTTGAGTGGTGCATTGATGAATTTTTTAATGAATTTAGAATTGGCCCAGGCACAAGAAGTTTTCTTATTGAAATTGATAAAAGAAGATCCAGGTAAAACTTCTTTGATTGCTAAATTATCAATTGCAACATCAAATTTATATGAAACTTGTGAGACAATGTATGAAAGTTTAAATAAATTAGGAGATTTAAGTAAATGGTTAAATTTGATTAAATTTAAGAAAATTTATTATAAAATAATTAGTTTGATTAATTATTCTGAATCAATTGAATCGAAGAAAATTGGTGAATCTATAGCTTTATTGAATTTGGCAAATTTAGAATTTGAAAATTTAAAGAAAATTATTAATTTAACAACAATTGATTTTAAAATTATTCAAACAAACTTGGATGAAAAATTGAAAATTTTGAAAAGAGATAATGATTATATCTATAATCAATTGATTCCAACCACTGAATCATTAAACATTTCAACATTAATCAAACCTTTAGAAAGCGCAAAACCAATCTTAATCAATGATCATCAAAATATCACTGAAATTATTGGTGATGATATTTTTGATAAAATAATTCCAATTTCAATTCATGAAAAATTAAGTCTTTATAGTGAAGAAAAGGCAAACTTATTACGTGAAGAGTTAGATAAATCTGAAACTTCAGATATTGAATATGATTCATTTTTAGAATATTTGAATTTACCAACAAGTTTAAATTTTTATAAAAATCCAAATTTTGTTGATTCCAAATATTTAAAATATGTTGAAAATTTAAATGGATTTAATCCTAAGTTAGATATTGATTGGGTTCAATTTAAAAGATCTGAGATTTTAAATAATATTAAATCAAGTGAAATATTGTTAGAACAGTCACATAATTATAATAATAATTTGTCAATGATTCAACAGTTTAGAAATCAATTAATGAATTTGAAAAAATCAATATTAAATGCCAAACAATTGGATGATAATTTATTTAAATCAATTGATTTAAATTTTGTCAATACTTTCCAATCGGAAACCAATCTAATTGGTTATATTAACCAAAACTCCATTGGGTCATCAGCGGAAATAAATTTATTAGATTTAGATACTTCAAACACATCTAATTTAATTACTAAAATTGAATCAAATTTACAAAAATTAACAAATTTTAAAATAGAGAAAAATAAATTGATTGAAGATTTTAAAAAAATGATTCATGAAGATGATATTAGTTCAATATTGATTTTAAATAGTAAAAAACAACATAGTGATAAAGAATTTAAGAAATTATTTGAAAATGAGTTAAATAAATTTGAACCAATTGTTAATAGAATTGAATTTATAATTTTCCAACAAAAAAAATTGATTGGAGAAATCACCAATGATTTTAATGAATTGAATGATTCATCAACAAATATTAATGATAGATTAATTAGATTGAAAAAAATTGATTTAGAATTTAATAATTATCAATCATTTATTAGACAATTTATTAAAACAAAAGAATTTTATGAAAATTTAATTAACTTTATAAATCAATTAAATGAAAACATTAAAACATTTATATCAGATCAAAATCTAAATCAACAAATGTCAAAACTTGAAATCAATTCACAACAACAAGTTCCTAAAATGTTGAATAATCCAAACATCCAACCAAAAACAGCTTCAGATGAAACGATTAATTTTTATAACACCCCATCAACTTTTGATCAATCAATGTATTCTAGATTTGGTAAGTCATCACAACTGCAACCACAACTGCAACCTCAGCAAGGGTATCAACAACCATATGATCCAAATGGACCAAATTATCTATAATTTAAGGTTGTTTTTTTTTATTATCTTTTTTTTCTTGGCCTAATTTTTGGAGTAATTAATGAATTAAAATTAATTTTCAAATCAATTTCTTCTAATGTTGCGAAATTAATTAATCCACAATCAATGATAGCAAACATTCCTTTTTTTTTCTTTAATTTAAAACTATTTATATCAAATATTGATAATTTAAAATCAAAATTATTAGTTATTGTTTTTTTAATAAAATTTTTTGGTTTCCAAATTTTAAAAATTGGATTATTAAATTCTGATATTTTTGAAATTGGAATTATTTGTAATGAATTCAATTGTTTTTCATATGAAGTTATTTTATTCCAATTTTTCAATATATTTATTAATTTTCTTTTAATTTGTGAAAACCTTGCAAATATTAAGGAAATAGTATTTATTATAAAAAATTTCCAAACAGAAATTTCTTCTTCTTCTTTTATAATATTATTATTAAATCTTTGTAAAACAAAACCTGATCTTTTTAAATTAGCATAACACCAATACCATAACATTTCATCTCCATGAAATAAACAATATGAATCTTGTAAACTAAATTTAAATTTTTTTTCAGAATTATCAATTAAAATAATTGAACCTCGTTCTAATAAATATAAAATTTCTTCAATTTGTAAAAAATTTAAATTATTATATGAATGACCCATATTTTGCCAAAATGAACCTTTTATATTTAATAATTTTCCTAATCTTAAAGATTCATCCCATTCTACTATTATAGAATTTTTAATTAAATGACCTCTTTTAAATTTCAGATTTGAAATTATTGTATTAATTGAATTTGTTAATAAAGAAGATTGGATGGTTGATCCATCTGGTGCTGAGTCTTTTATTCCTCTTTTTGGTAACGTGTGCCATTTATGTTGTGGTTCATCTTCGTCGTCGTCGTCGTCGTTGTTCATAGTAGGAAAAAATTCTTTGACATTGGTTTCTCTATATTAAAGAGAATTTTATATTTTTTTTTTATTTTATTGTACTTTTTCTTCATATAAATACATAAACAGTGGACATAGAGATAGTTTGGTATAAGAGAAGAGAAAAAGAGAGAGAAGAAGAAATGGTGACGATCAATCAACTCTCAGAGCAGCTTTACATATCACTTTTACAACAGACAATTCAAGCAACATTACTTTCATTACCTTGTAATTCTTTAAGTTCAAAATTACCACAAGAAAAAGATATTTATGGGAATGAGAAACAAGTTGAAAGTTTGAAATATTTCCAATGTGGGAATTGTGGTAGAGAGATTTCAGGGAATAGGTTTGCTGCTCATATTGATCGTTGTTTAAGTGGGAGATCTAGGAAATAATTTCTCCTCTTTAATAGAAATAATAATAATAATAATAATAATAATGAAATGTGTGTATTAAAATTTTGGGAAATGAAATGAAAATTGAAAATAAATAGTTTGTATGAGTTTGTATCAAGATATATGAAGTGTATGTATGAAGATGAAAAGAGATCAAGAATCAGGATTAACAACTCTTAAAACTTTACTAAATCTATCTTTATCAAAAACCGATCCATTACTCATTCTTTTCTTCTCTTCATTCCAAATAGGACCTGGTGGTAAATTCATTTCCATTGTTTTCAAAGAATTTTCATCATTAACACCTTTAAGAGTCTTATCATCATCGGTATCTTTATTTTTGTGTTTAAATATCAACAAGATTATAATGGCAAGAATGATGATAAAGGCAATGATTCCTATTACTATACCTGCAATTGCACCTTTTGATAATGATTTTGATGTTGCTGATGATTTGGATAATGGAGAAGAAGAAGATGATGGTGATGGGATTGAAGTTGGAGTGGAAGTTATTGTTGTTGTATGGACTATTATAGAAGAAGAGGCAGAGATTGAGGCGGATATTATTTGGGTGATTATTGAAACCAGTGTAGTTGGTTGGAATGAAGTGGAAGTGGAAGTGGTGGAAGTGGAAGATTGTTTGATTTGGGTTTTAGTAGTTGAAGTTGATTGTATGGATTTGGATGTTGTGGGAGGTATTTGTGAAGTACTTGATGTAGTTGTTGGTGTATTACTATTCTGTGTGGATGTAGTGGTAGGTGTGGTAGTGGTAGTGGTGGTAGTGGTAGGTGTAGTGGTAGGTGTAGTGGTAGTAGAAGATGTAGTATCAACATTCAAAACAATTTGAGATTCGTCAATGTAAACACTGAGATAGTTGTTTCCACCACATATTTCCTGAGGGTACCCATTACAATGAGTGGAGCACAATGATTCTGATGCAGATTGGTAAGTGTTTGACCAAGAAGACGCGCAATAGCAGTCTGGACCCATCGTTGCAGCCAACGCGTAACCTGCGGAAGAACATATGCCCTGGCAGTACGAGTTTGTCTGCCATGTGTAAGGCCCCATCGGCTTCAGGAGGGCATTGAGTGTGTCTGCTGGATAGCATCCTTTGTGTGAGTAAAGCATTCTTCTTCTTCTTCTTCTTCTTCTTCTTTAATAAATAAATAAATAAATAAATAAATAAACAAAAACAATTGAAATCTCGGTAAAAAAAAAAAAAAAAAAAAATGAAAATTTTATCGACGAATTTTGATATTAATCTGAGTATTAAAGTAAAGAACTGAAGAACTGAAGAAAAATGGCCAGTGATAAGAAACAGTCCGCAGCAGCTAGAGTTTTAGGCTCAGCATCAGCTGGTATTTTGGAAATCGGTGTTTTCCATCCAGTTGACACCATTTCCAAAAGATTAATGTCCAACCATACAAAAATTGCAAATTTGAGTCAACTAAACACTGTTATTTTCAAGAACTCTGCTGCAGAACCGGTTGGTAAAAGATTCTTATCGTTATTCCCAGGTTTGGGTTATGCTGCTGTGTACAAGATCTTGCAAAGAGTTTATAAATATGGTGGACAACCATTTGCCAATGAGTTCCTCAACAAGAACTTCAAGTCCACATTTGATGATGCGTTTGGTGCCAAAACAGGTAAAGCCATGATGAGTGCCACTGCAGGTTCCTTAATTGGTATTGGAGAAGTTGTGTTGTTACCATTGGATGTTTTGAAAATTAAAAGACAAACCAATCCTGAATCTTTTAGAGGTCGTGGATTTCTCAAAATTATTCAAGATGAAGGATTAGGATTATATAGAGGATGGGGGTGGACCATGGCTAGAAATGCACCAGGTTCATTTGCTTTGTTTGGAGGTAATGCATTTGCTAAAGAGTATTTATTAGGTTTAAAAGATTATTCCAAAGCTACTTGGACAGAGAATTTCATCAGTTCCATTGTTGGTGCTAGTGCCTCATTGATTGTTAGTGCTCCATTAGATGTTATCAAGACCCGTATTCAAAACAAGAATTTCGAGAACCCAGAAAGCGGTGTTACCATTATTAAAAATATGTTGAAGAATGAAGGATTAACAGCTTTTTTCAAAGGATTAACTCCAAAGTTGTTGACTACAGGACCTAAATTGGTTTTCAGTTTTGCATTAGCTCAATCTTTGATTCCAGCTTTTGATAAGCTTTTTAATAAATAATCCGCTAATTAGCTATAGGCTAGCTATGCTAGCAAGTTACAGTATATAGAAGAGAAAACAATATAAACATGTTGATAATGATAAATTGACCCAGTCCACCAGCTGGCTTGTAGTGTTCCGATCGATTCTCATGCCTGCGTCATGTGTTGTCTCAAGAGGAGAATGGTGGGGAGTACGAAGTGTACACCCTGCTGCGTACGGACATTATATAATAATTTAATTTTTAGATAAAGAGGTGTAGCCATCAGCTGAGTGTAGGCATTCTTTATATAATACCACTACTGTCTACATCTACTAGTAGAGTAGACTTATAGACTTAGTAGAAGAAGAAGAAGTAAATTATGCCCAAAAAACACATCTGCTCATTCTGTGCAAGACCTTTTGCCAGATCAGAACATAAACTAAGACACGAACGTTCCCATACAAAAGAGAAGCCTTTCCATTGTCAAATATGCCATTCTGCTTTTGTAAGAAGAGATTTACTTCAAAGACACTTGAGAACTTTACACCCAAATATTGATTTATCAAATGGTTCATACTTGGAATCTTCCTCAACCACTACAACCACTACAACTCCACCAAAACCACAACTTCAAATCAATGAATCATCTATAATAAACCTGCTCACCATAACCAAAAAACTACCTCATCTTCCAACACAACAAAAATTGTCCCATTATTTCATCATTCATACAACTTGTTCAAATAAAGAAGAAGATGATGATGATGATGATGATTCTGAAATCTTGAAATCATTGGAATCAAATTCATATCATTTCCTTTATTCCATATTAGCAAAAGCTGCTATTTCAACTCAAATGTATAAAGATGGTGCAATATTAATAAATTCATGTTGGGATATTTTAAACAATAATAACATCAACAACAACAACTTAAGTTTGATTGAAATCAAATCTTTACAAATAATAACAGATTTATATTTAAATCATTATTATCAATTAAATCCATTTGAATTACCTACATTAGAATTGTTAATTAATCATTTGGATCAAAGTTTATTATCAAATCACTTAAATATATCTGGGGATCATCATACAATAATTTGGAATTCTTTTAATACTTTATCAACATTTGCATCAATTTTTAATAAACCACCACCTCTTTGTTATTATAATTCAAATTTTAAATCCAATTTTTTAATATTTAAAGATTTAACAATAGATTCAATTATTGAAAATTTATCAAAATCTCAATTGAATGCAATTCCTAATATTATATTTGAAATAAATGAATCATTGTTTATTTCAATAATAATATCATCATTATCAAATGAACTTCAATGTTTTAAATTAAATCTTTCAAAATTTCGATATTTTAAAACAAAAGATTTCCTTCATAATTCAATAATTATGTTGAATAAATTAATTCTTTCATCATCATCAGCAGCAACTACATCAATAGTATCTTATCAATCAATCAACAAACGTTATTTACTAATCAATTCACCATTAAATTTCCATAATTTATTATCAGAATATATTTATTATCCTCAAAATCAAAATCATTGGAATTTAATTTCAACAACTTTAAAAGAAATCATTTGGTTAAATTCAGCTTCAAATCATCATCAATATCAACAAAATCAAAATTTCTTATTATCAAATGAATTTGATTATAATGCTTATTTATCTTCAGTTTTTAATAATGGATCATCACAATTAAGTATTAATAATAATTTGGCAATTGTTTGTATTCCAATTTTATTAATTTCCCAATCATCAGATCCACTAAAATTATCAGATTCAATTAAACAAACAATATTAGAATCATTATGTATTTTAATCAAAATTTTCCATAATTTATCAACAAGTTTATTATCAAATCCAATTATTCAATCAATAATTTATATTTTACAAGAAACTTTCAATATATCCGGCATTTCTAATTCAATTTATTCATCTCCATTAACAACTACATCTCAAGAATTATTCAATCTGAAAAACAAACTAACTTCCCAATTATCTTCAATCATATCAAATTGGTTATCTACTTGGGGTATAAATTCAACTTCATTGATGAATTGTCTTGATTTTAATTACTGTTTGAAAAGCCCGTTGCCTTCATTGAATACTTCTCCTAAATTGGGCTGTATTAAACTGCCTCCATTAACATTAATCACCGGTACATCTACCTCATCATCATCAGTTATAAACTCGTTTGAACGAAGTATAGAACAACAGCAGTATAATAAATATTGTACATAATTCAATCAATATCCATCCGATTTTTTTCATTTAAATTTGCACCTTTCTTCTAGCACTTCCAAATTCTAAATTCGACCACTACATCCATGATCCATGATCCAATTTAGTGTCTCTGTTTTCTTTTCTGTTTCATCATCAACTTTTGAATTTGAATATTTCCTAAATTGGAAGTCTAATTAAATTAAACGCGTAAATTTTGAAACCAACCACCAAAAATCTCAATATTAAAATATTAAAATATTTCAATATTTCAATCTCTTCACCAAACGAACGAAATAAGAAACAAAACAATGCCATCAACAGAAGAAATAGCACAGCAGATCCTTCACAGAGCAGAACTTGCTCGTCTAACAAGAACCCTCAAATCCCGTCTTTCAAAAACTTCTTTTAAAATATCAAAAAATTCAACTTCCAACAACATACCTAAGAAAAAACAACAACAACAGCAGCAGATCTCATCTTCTCCACCAACAGGCCCGAAAACTCCCCCTCCTCCACCACCACCACTACAAGATTCAGATCAAGGTGCAGATCTATTGATGTTTTTAGCAACTTCTCCATCTCCATACAAATTCAGTCCTTATACTAATAATTCTAATCTCATCAATAATCACAATTCAAGTCCGTTTAAAACTAGTCCGATAGACCTGGCTAATTCAGGTGCTAATGCTGGAATGAAATGGAAACATACTCCTGGTAGATGGAGAACTCCTGGGTTCAATATGAATGATTATGTTGCTTGGAGTCCAAGTCCAAGAGAGAAAATTGGAGAGATTATCAAGTTTTAAGAAATCTCTTTTGTTCTTTATTGCAATGAAAGAATGAACTTTTTTTTAATGGGTGTTTTAATGTATATTATCTAAATATTAATGGTTTTATAATATAATAAAATAGTAGATTTCAAAATTTATTATTATAATTAGAGAAAAAAAAATAAAATATAAACAAAATTCCTAAATATATATAAAGGAAAATTAGACGACATGACTGAACTTCCTAGAGCCACTTTGCAACAGAAACTAGCAGCAATAAACTACCATCTACAAACAAACTCATCTCAAAACCAAACTGTTGCTCATTTCAAACAACTCAATCTTTTCCAAATTTCAAAATCTTCATTTAATAGATGGTTATTAAACCATCATCATTTACAACAATCTTATGATCAGCTTGACTCCTTTTCATCCCGCTCTTTTGCATACAAAAAGCAACCAATTTATAAACATAATGATATTGATAAATGCTTAATGAAATGGTATTTTCAAAAAATTTTGGAGAATAAATCTACTGATTTTAAAATCTCTGAATCAAATTTAATTAATCAATGGAACATTTTTGCACAATTGTTTAATCAACCTCAAGAACATAAATCAAATGGTTGGGTATATCATTTCAAAACAAGAATCAATGATAAAACCAAATTAATTAAAAATTTCATCAATGAAATTTATAATAAATTATTTGATTGTTCCATTAATGATGAACTTTTAAGAATTAATAACAAAATATCACAATATCATCCATCAAATGTTTTTTGTTTTGATGAATTTATAATTACATCAAGATTACATCCATTAATTAATAATGATGATGATAATATTAAAAATTTCATAATTGGATTATTTATAAATTATAATCAAACTTGTTTCAAGAAATTTATTATAGGAAATGAACATATTATTGCTCATGATAATCTTGATTACATTCAAAACAATACAATTATATTAACTGATGAAATTTTTGAAAAAATTTTAAGAAATTGGAATGATCAATTAATAATTAATAAAAGAAAAATCTTAATTTTATGTGATTGTTTGCATCAACATGTTATACCATGTTTTTCCAATATTGAATTGTTTTATTATAACCCTAAATTTCAAACTTTTTATTCTAAATTGGATATTAATACCATTATAAATAATGATCGACATAATAATAATAATAATGAAATTCAACCATTAAATTTAGGTATAATAAAATTTTTTAAAATCTTATTTAAATTGAATTTTTATAAATCAGTTTATTATAAATATTTAACATTAGATCACGTTCAACTGCAGCAATATCAAAATTTTATTAATTCAATTGAATTAATTCAATTAATCAATAAATCTTTTAATGATTTACAATCAATATCTTCTTCGAATTATAACCTGAAATCTGAAATTTCCAAATGTTTTAATAATTTACAACCATTATCATCATCATTTTTTAAATCATATGAATTAAAACTGTTTACACTATTGAAATTGTTTGCTAAAAATTCAATATTATTAATTAATAATATTGATGAAAACTTGTCAATTGATCAGTTGATTTTCCCTAAAGATGAGTTTGTTTTGAATACCCATTATTCTGATAGTGATCTTGTTGCATTAACTAAAATAGAATTAGAAAGACCTCTATCAAATAAAACAAATCTTCAAACCAATTCTTCTTCTTCTTCTTCTTCAGCTACAATTAATGAAATCCACCAATCCTTGATGAAAATTCATGAATTTTTAACACACAATCCTGAATATTCCAGATCTTTACAATGCTTCAATCAATTCCAATCAACTTTCATAGATGAATCCATAGAAACATTGCTTTAAATCTTGATAAATTCAAATTAAATTTTTATTGGTGTAGTGTCCTTACCAGCCGCTTTTTTCTTTTTCAAATTCTTTCCTTTCTTCTCCCAATTTTTTTCGAAAATTAAAAAAAAAATTAGAAAAAAATTAACAACTAACCAACCGACAAAACAGCTAAAAAAATGTCTGAAGAACACCTCCAAGCTGTTGGTGAAGACTTCTACATCTCACTGCAAGACCTCACGTTTAACTCCCGACCAATCATCTCTTCATTGACGGTGATTGCACAGGAAAACGTGAATGCAGCAAGTTATATTTCAAATTCAATTATTAAAAGAATTGAAAAAGCACCACCTTCTCAAAAATTATTTGCATTTTATCTATTGGATTCAATTTCTAAAAACGTTGGGAGTCCATACACTTTGATTTTTGCAGAAAAATTATTTCAACTTTTCACTCAATCTTTTTTAATTGTTGATAATTCAACAAGAGAGAAATTTATTTCCTTATTTAAAACTTGGAAATTTGCTAAAACTTCAAGTGGATTGCCTTTGTTTCCTGAAGATTCAATCAATAAAATTGAACAATTCTTAATCAAAGCAAGTTCAATTTATCAAAAATCTCAAGTTTTAGTATCACCACCACCACCACCTCAACAACAACAACAACAACAAGTTCCACAGATTAATTCACAACAATTATCCTCAACAATTGATAATTTGCTATTATTAACAAACCAAAGATTGTTATTAAACCCACAAGATTCTTCAATCTCTTCTAAAATTCAATTGATTACTCAATTAAAATTTGCAATTAATTCAGAAAATTTACCTTATCAATCATTAATTGCTGTTAAAAAACAATTAGATGATATGTTAGATTTCGAAAAAACACAACTTCAACTTCAAAATCTTTCAAAACCAATGATTACACCCCTACCACCTATTCCTACAAATAACTTACAATCATTAATTTCAAATAATCAATCACAACCACAGAAACCTACATTAAACAATTTATTGAATTTACAAACAAAAGGATTGAAATTGAACATCAATAATCTCATACCTTCTACTTCTACTCTTTCAAACCTTAATAATAATAATAATAATAATAATAATATGACTAATAATATGAATAATAATAGTATTAATAATAATATTAATAATAATAATAATCTTAATAATACTATGAATAACCTCAGTATGAACAATACTGGTAATAATATTGCTACTGCTGCTACCACCACCACCACCACTACTACCACGACGACATCAAGTACGAATAATAGCAGTTTAAACGACTTAATCAATAACTTACAGAAAACAGGATTAGTTAAAACATTAAACAATAATAATAATCATAGTAGTAATAGCAGTAGTGTTAACATTCCATCAACTTCAATGTTACAAAACTTACTGAAAAATACATCAAAAATTCCAACATCTACTACAAATACAAATACAAATACAGAATTGAATGATTTTAAAATTGATAATAAAGATTTAATTAAATTAAATAACAACACAATTTATATTAAATTTTTTATTAATAATAAACCAAATAAATGTGGTACATGTGGTAAAAGATTTTCAAATGATATTAAGGGACAAAATTCAAGAAGAGTTCATTTAGATTGGCATTTTAGAATTAATAAAAAATTAAAAGATGGGAATATTAATCAATCAAGAAGTTGGTATTTAGATGATGAAGAATTTGTTAAATTTAAAGATGAAGAATTATTTGGATTAAATGATGAAATTGATAATTCTAATACAAACAAAAATTTAGAAAATAATAAAGAAAAGGAAAAGAAAAAACAATATGTTATAATTCCAGAAAATTCAAATGATATGACAACAAATTGTTCTATATGTAAAGAAATTATTAAAAGTGAGTATGATGATGATTTAGGTGAATGGGTTTGGAATGATTGTGTTCAATCAAATAATAAAATTTATCATTATAATTGTTTTAAAGAATCAAATACCTCTAAACCTGTATTATTATCAAATTTGATTGGTTTAAAAAGAAAAAGAGAAGATGAAGAAGAATTAAAGAGAGATTTAATTAATAAAAAACAAAATTTAGATATTAATTTATTAAAATCGATTATTTCTAATACAAATTTAAAAAAATAAAACTTTATAATAATTTTAAATAAAACATTAAAATTTTTTTATCAAAAAAGCTAGAATTCTCTTATTTTTCACCTAAACATTTTAAAATATCAGACCAAACGGTTTTTGGACTTTGAGAAGCATCAATACCAGACCAAATACCAGATTTTTTATAATATTCCACAATTGGTTCAGTTTGTAAATGATAATTAACCAATCTTTTTTTCAATGCATCAGCATTATCATCAGATCTTTGAACTAAAGGTTCACCAGTAATATCATCAATCATATCTTTTTTTGGTGGATTGAAAAGTTTATGATAAGATCTTCCAGATGCAGGATGAACTAATCTACCAGTGATTCTTGCAACTAACAATTCATCATCAATTTTTAATTCAACAGCTTTTTCTAAAGGTTTGTTACTTTCTTTTAACATTGAATCCAATTTTTCAGCTTGTGGAATAGTTCTTGGGAATCCATCCAAAATAAACCCATTTTTACATTCTGGATTAGAAGTTAATTCACTTTTAATCATATTAACCATAATATCATCAGAAACTAAACCACCTTGATCCATGATTTTTTTAGCAGCTAAACCTAATTCGGTTTTTTTGGCAACTTGAGAACGTAACATATCACCAGTGGCTAAATGACAAGCACAAAATTTCTCTTTTAAATTTGGAGCTTGAGTACCTTTACCAGCACCTGGTGGACCAATTAAAACCATACGGATTGATTTTGGAACGACAGGAACCAAGCCTGCTTTTTGTTCTAAAGAAACAATACGATCTTGCAAAGTATGGACCAAATCTTTTAGTTCTTCAATTGAGGACATTTTTCTTCTTCTTTGTTGTTGGAATTTGAATTGAAATTGAAATTTTGTTGATCAACTTTTTTAAATTTTTGGAAAATGGAGAAAAATTGTTGGTTGGAAAATTAAAATTAAAAATTAAAAATAAAAATGGAAATGAAAAATGGAAAAAAAAAGTTTTGAGTTCGATTCGCAGAAAGGGAAAATTTTGTTTTAAAAATTATTTGGATTTTTTTTAATTTAGAATTGTAGAGTCGTAGACAGTTGTGGTGTAGTGCAAATCAGGTAAATTTTTGTGTGTTTTTGTAGGATTTAAACAAGAAAAGGTAAATATTTCCTAATTGGGAAATAAATTTGCAGTTGCTGCTTCATTGCCAAATGATAAAACAAAAAAAATTAAAATTAAAATTCAAAAGTAAACAAATCAACAACCAACAGAAGAATCAAACAGAAGTTACAGATGGGTCTATTCAGCAATTACAAAGTGAGTGTTTTTTTTTCCACCCAAATAGAAATAAAGAATCCTTTTTTTTTCTTTACTTCCCCCAGCCTACCCTAGCGTAAGTTCTAACCTTATAGCAGAACAGAAATAAAAACAGAGTTCCAGACTTGTCCAGGTACCAGAATCAACAGTCTACTGCTGACCAGCAACAGATACAACAGTACAACAACTATGTTCTATCCAACAATGCCGCATCTAGTGCCTTAAGAAGTCATTCTCTGACTTCAAATTCAAACCAATATATTAACAATAATTCAAGATCAAATTCACTATCCTCCTTCAGCAATTTTAACAACTCATACTCTTCTTCTAATGGCTTATCTACAAGAAACACTTCATACAGATCAAACTCTTTGAATTCTGCCAATCTTAACAGACTTAATTCCCTAAATTCAAGAAACAGCAATAATGGTGGTTATATAAATAGCAATTATAAAAACAATAGATCAAATTCATTAACTTCTAATGGGTCATTTAGACCTAAAAAAAAGACACCTGTGGAAAAAATTATAATAACTAAAACTACAGATGAATTGGGTAGAACTAAATCAATAACAACTGAAACAATAAAACAAGTTGGTTCTTATCAAATAAGGAAAACTGAAACTAAAAACATGGATTTAAGTGGATTTTTACCTCCTCCATCAAATCCAAATTATGGTTATTCTGGAAGTTTATCAAGTTATGATAATAATAATAATAATAATAATGAATTAGGTTCAATTGCAGAAGAATTTGAAGAAATTGCTGATTATAATTATGAAAATGATGGGTTTGAAAACAATGAAGAAGAATATTTGAGTTCAAATATTAATACAGAATCAAGATTGAAATCTCCTAAATTTATAAGATTAAATTCAGAACCAGATGTCATTCATGAACCTATTCGTAACATTGATTCTCCAGTTAGAAGTATCTTAAAAAATAAACCACCAAAATTCAATTTAAATGTTGTTGCTGATAATAATACTAAAGAAGATGAAGATGAAGATGATGGTGATGAAATTTTTCTGGATGCTGATGATAGTTTGGATATTGAATCTTCTCCAACAGAAACTTTCAAAGTTACTGAAATTACAACAACTCCAATTACAGTTGTTAATCCAGTTTCAATGGCTAAAACTTTTAAAAATCAATCAAATTCTTTGAAACCTGCTCCTCATATCTATAAAAATTCAAAATCACCTCCAAGATCAATTCGTCAATCATCACCAAACTCTTTTGATTATCAACAACGAACTCAATCATTAACAAGTAATTCATATCAACCATTTAGATCATATTCCATCAATTCTCAATCACAACAATACCCACGTACCCAATCAATTACATCATCAACACTAAGTCAACAACAACAACAATCAAAATTATCAGAACAGGAAATGTATGATAAAGCATATGCAATTGCAATGAAAAAAGTTTATGGTGATTCGACTCCACCACCTCAATTACAAAAGGAGCCAACCAAATTCAAACATCATTCATTAAGATCATCATCTGCTCCTTTACCACCACCTACACCAATTGTTGAATCACAACAACAACAACAACAACAACAGACTTTGAAACATAATAATTCATTTGCAAATATGCGCAAGTTTTCATTAAAGGGTAAAAATTCAAGTGATTCATATTCAGATTCATTAGAACTTAATCAACCTCATCAAACCACAATTACTTCACCAATCAATGATGACCATATTCCAATACTCAATAATAATAATGATAATAATAATAATAATAATAATACAGCTGAATCAAATAAACCAAAAAAATCAAAACATAATTGGTTTAAAAACTTATTCAAAACTAACAAAGTTATTGTCTAATTATATTTTTAATTCTTAATGTCCTTTTGTTATTCTATATTTGTAATGTAATGTTGTATTAAATTGATTATTGAACTTTTATAGCTTAAAACTGATTAATTTATTATGTAATTTATTTGCCGGTTAAATTGAATTATTTAAAATCGCCAAATTTTCAAATTTGTCATCTTAGTAATTTTTATTTTGCATAAGATTACAACTTAATTTCATTTTTATATATGAGTTTTAACAATTCGAATATCAAGCTAATTACAGCTGTTGATTTGGAAACTGGTATTTAATCAGCTGGATTTCCTAATTAATTTTCTTTTTGCTCTTTCAATTGCATGATCTTCACTAGCTGACAAGATCAAACAAGTCGTTCTTCTTCTATGGTTAAATACTGGCCATTATTCGTTTCCATTATCGTTATTACCATCGCATTGTTTGCTCAACGACTCCAGTTTGTCTCTCAAAGACTCTTCAATATCATTGGAATAAGAAACACCACAGCTTCTGGCACAACAATTAACACCACAAGAATGTCATCTACAACTTCTGCTACAACTGCTGCAACTGCTTTACCATTAGCTAATTCATTGTTTGATTCTACAAAACCAAAAACTCCAGTGTTTTTTTTCAGTCATGGTGGTCCAACATTTATGTACCCAGAAGTTGAATTTGGTGGTGAACCAAAAGCATGGAAAAAAACTAAAGATATTGGTAAATTTATTTTGAAAACAATTAAACCAAATTTTATAATTGTTGTTTCCGCTCATTGGCAATCTAATGATGATGAATTAGTGGAAATTGCTGTTCCAAACCCATTAAAATTAGCATCCAAAAATCCAAATCTATTAGATCCAATTTTAGAAAATGAATTGATTTATGATTTTTATGGATTTCCTCAACATATGTATAAAGAACAATTTCATACAAAAATTGATTTAAATTTAGTTAAAGATATTGAAAAAACTTTAAAAGAAAATCAAATAAAAGCAAAATTAACAAATAGAGGTATTGATCATGGTTTATGGGTTCCAGGAAAAGTTGCATTTTCCGAAAATAAACTCCCAAATGATAAATGGGATGTTAATGTTCCAGTTATTCAAGTTTCATTAAGTTCATCTGATGATTTTGACTTTCATTATAGATTAGGTCAAGCTTTATCTAAATATAGAGAATTAGGTGGTGTTTTAATTTGTTCTGGTATGACTGTTCATAATTTAAGAGATATTAGTAGAGCTTCTTTTACTGGTAAACCATTACCTTATGTTAATGAGTTTCATAAATTATTAAAACCAATTTTAGTTGAATCTATTGGTGAAGAAAGATTAGTTAAATTAAATGATATTAAAAAAAACCATAAATCTTTATTATATTCTGCACATCCAACTTTAGAACATTTTATGCCAATGGTTGTTGCTGCTGGGTCTGCTTATAATGAAGTTGGTTCGGAATTATATAATTCTGCTACATTATCTTTAGGTTGGGGTATTTATTCTTTTGGTGATTATGATAAATTACATCAAAACTTATAATAAATTTCAACTCTTGATTACACTGTCCCTTTATATATGTCAAAATATTTATACAACATTCAATTCTTTTGATGTAGAAGTTGATGGTGATGACACATTATCTCGACTTTCTCCATTTGATAACCATTCTTCATGTGCAGGATATGAATTATAATTATGATCTTGATTGATTTTATCGCTAGTTCTTTGATCATCATAATCTTCTTTTTCAATTCTAGATGGATCATCCTCACTTTTCCTACTTGGAATAATTGGTAAAGAAAATGAATTATCATCATGAGAATCATTAAATGATTGATTTAAATTAATAATTTTCGTTTTGTTTGGGGTTGATTGTACAACTGAATTTTCATCAATATCATCTAAATTAGATTCAACTGTTTTCATAAATGGTCTAATATTAATTTTTTCAAATGAATTGTTTGATGCTTGTAAAGAACGTAATTCTTCATAATTATGTTGTTCCTCTGGTTCAACTTCTTCATCAATTGTATCTTCTTCCAAATTATGACCATTAAACACGTTTGAACTGTTACCAAGCACTCCCTGATTATTCAAATGCAATTTATTAAGATTTAAATTTAAATTCAATTCAACTTGTTCATCATCTTGGATGAAAGGATCTGGACAATCAGCAATCAAATCATCTAATCCACCGCCAGACCATCCTTTCTTTGCAATTCCTTCATATATCTCAACTTGAGCTCTAACTATTGAACCCAATTGTTTCAAGATCTTATTTGAAGTTCCTTGAACTAAATCAAATGATGATTGATAATAATCATGTTTCATTTTATCGATTTCATCAATGTAAGAAGTCAATTGTAACAATTTTGATCTATATAATACCAAATTTCTAGATTTTAATTTAGATAATTTATTATTTTCATTTTCTTGTCTTTTCAATACATTAATTTTTGCTTTTATACTTTCTTTAAAAATTTCATCATTTTTAGTTGATTCTAATTTAAAATTATTGATGATTTTAGCAACAGGTTTTTCAAAAGATTCATGGATTGTATGTGCCAAAATTTGTTGATGATTTGAAATTAAAAAATATAATCCACTACAATTTAATAATCCATCTCCAGAAGTCCCAGATCCTTTACATTTGGCACCATTTTCTAATGCTGTTCCAAAATTTGCCGCTGCTTCGGCCACTTGTAAAAGACTGTTTTTATAAATCTCAGCACTTTCTAAAATGTTTGAATATGCTTTTGAAGTTTCTTGGATATCAGTTTTAGTTAATAAAGTTTGTAAGTCTAATGTAGAAGGACTAAAAGATGTATAGCTGGCCATTGTACTCAATGAGTTTCTTCTTGTTCTATTCAGTCGATTGATGGCAGAGTCCTCCTCAATGGCATTGGTATCTTTATCTGTTTTCCCATTACGAATTGAAGGAGTTGGGGTGGCAGAAGCTGAATAAACTTGTCCGACTTGTGAATTTGATTTTAAATTTGTGCTTGCTCCTCCGTTCAGGTACGGATAAAACTCTGTCAGATGTGCAGCTCTTGGTTGTTTGGAAGGAGATGTGGCTCTGTCTGGGTTGTTTCCGGCTGTTATCTGTTCTGTCATGGTTGTTTATATTTGTATTTGAATGTAAAATTGGTGAATGGTGGATGATCTTTTTCTGACCAAATTTCTTGATTATTTGAAATTCAATTTCTGCAATCTTCAAATCACAAAACAAGAGAAATAAGAAAGGGAAAAAAAGCAGTTTCTTTAAATTTTAAAACAATTTATTTATTAAAAAGTTCAAATTTTCTTTACGTAAGAAATTTTTTTGAATTTTTCTCCAACCAAAAATTTTCAATGAGAAATCAGTTTTAAAATCAACAATTTTATTGATAAAAATAAAAATAAAAAAGCGTTGTTTTCCAGCTATGTTTCACCGTTCGTTGCGTGTTGCAGCTGCTCCATTATTCCACAGACAAGTTTTTTGTATACCGCTTTTCAGCAGCAGTTTTTCCACTTCTCCAATCTTGTCCAAAAAGAAAGTCAAGGCCAAACCGAAAGAAGTTCAAGTCTTCAAGTACACCAATAGAAAACAATACATTGTTGGGGTCTATGAGAAACTGCTAAGCAACCCTATTATTTTATTTGCACACCGTAACAATCTTGTTTTACGTGAACAAACAGAATTGGCATTCAAATTAAAACAAGCTGGTGCTAGATTAACCATTGTTAATGCTAAAAGTTTGAAAGCATTCTTGAGAGTTAGAGGCAATCCAGAAGAAATAGCCAAGTTCAGTCCTTTCAGAATCAACACCAATCCAGATTTCCCAGCAGATCCTTTAGATCCATTATTAGTTGGGCCAGTTGCAGCAATTGTTGTTCCAGAACCAACACCTGAAATTGTTGCTAAAGTGTTGAAAATAACCAAACAAACTAATGAAAAATTATTTGTTGTTGGTGCAAGAGTTGATGGTGAACTTTTGGATTTACAACAATTACAAACTTTCAAAGATTTACCATCTCAACCAGAATTACAATCACAATTGGTGGGCTTATTGACTGTTTTGAGTGGTTATGGTTTGGTTCAAACTTTACAAGCTGGTTCAAGCTCCTTATATTTCACTTTGGAAAGCCATAAACAAAATGTTGATCCAGAATCTGATTATAATAAAGAAAAGACTAAAGAAGCTGCCACTGAAAATGAAACTGAAACCAAACCAGAGTAGTTCGGTATTGAATCATATAGAATGTCTGTAAATACATAAATCATAAACATTACAGTTTTGTAGCTTTCATTAATCATATGTACATTGAGAAGAAAGGAAAAAAAAAACATCTATATAAATAACCAATATTCAATTATGATCTTCTCCACCAGCTTTTCTTCATTTCTTCTCTTGCTTCTAATTGAGCATCAGAAATTGCAGAAGTTGGATTATTCATCATTGGTTTTTCCTTTTTAGCAACAGTTTCTTTAGCCAATTGAGCAAATTGTAATTCTTTTCTTCTTTTAAATCTACATTGTTCCCAAGAAAATGTACTACCAATGAAAAACCCACCAACTGCCCAATTTGATGCTTTTTTAGGATTTTTTTGGAAAATAAATATTACAACACCTAATACAGCCATTGATGAAATACCTGTTAATAATGCAGTTCTAAAACATGGAATCGACACCAGATTAGCAAATTTGAAATCATCTGCTTTAATACTATCTATAGCTTGTTTTATTGGAACTGGATTTGCCTTTTCACCATTATTAAATCTTGGTTCAGTATCTTCTAATAATAATTTAGTTTCTTTTGGTTGTGAAGATCTATTTGGAGTTGTGCCATAAGACGTTGTTGTGTCTTCAGTTGTATCAGATTGGTTTCCTTTACTGAATGGCCAAACCATGTCGGATGATGTGATTTCTATGAGCTGATTAATTATAAACTTGATTTTGATAGAAAAATTGAACGTTTCTTTATAAATTTTATGTACATATTAAATTTTTCGAATTTTATTTGTAAATTTTGTTACATTTTGTAGGAAAAGTTGAATTTCTTAATTGTAAGATACAAAATAAAAAGACATGTCTTGAATAATGTGTTACTTTACTAGAGAAAAAGCTCCAGGGCGCAATAAGAGAAATTGGAATCATAAACAATACATCCAAAAAAATAAAAAAGAATAAAACTAGCTTGCACTCAGGATCGAACTAAGGACCAACAGATTTGCAATCTGCTGCGCTACCACTGCGCCATACAAGCCAATTTCAAAAAATTTTATTTGAATGTGATACTAAGCTCAACAAACGGTAATGACTTAAAAAATTATGTAAGCTGCTGCAAAATGTGACAAACACCAATTTTACGTTTTTTTGAATTTAGCTTGTATGGCGCAGTGGTAGCGCAGCAGATTGCAAATCTGTTGGTCCTTAGTTCGATCCTGAGTGCAAGCTAGGTTTTGTTTTTGTTTGTTAATCAAAAAAAAAAAGTTTTTTTGTTCCTTGCTGCTTCCAAATTATTATAATGATCTTAATGATTGAATTTTTATTACATATTAGAAAAACTAAAGAAAAAACCTCCTCAATAATCAATTTATACTAAAAATTTAAAAAATATAAAATGAAAAAAAAAGGATAAAAAATAAAAAAAAATAAAAAAAAATAAAAAAAAATAGAACATAAAAAACATCATTTTACCCAAAGTGGAAATTTTTGATAATTATCATAAATCATAAATCATAAATCATATGGATTTAGAATCTAGATACGATCATTGTCAACACCAGTTCAACCAAATATTTAATTATCAATTAATTAATGGTTTATTTAGATAGATCAAGTTATACAAACACATATGCTGCTGATCTCATGAATATATCAACCATCAATATTCAGCAATAATTTAAATACAGCTAGTACTTAATAATTACCGTACTGTCTAGACTTTTTGATGAAAAATCTATTATAAATGGTCTAGATATCTCCATATATAATATCTTCAAGAACCCCTAATGGATAAATCAACAAAACTCCCATTTGATATCAAAGGTTTTTCTGAGTTTCATATGAATTAGATGAATAAACATTACTCATTAATACCAGCAATATCAAAATTAATATTCATCAAGAGCCAATCGATTCAATAGATTTAACTCCATTAAAAGCCATTAATATAATTGTCTCTTCTTTTAATTCAAAATTCCACTACTAAATTCAAATACCAATAGTTTCTTGCCAGATCAAACTAATTAATTAATTATCATTTTCAAATTAAAATATTCTAAATCCAAATGGGAACTTGGAAGACGTAAAAGAGAAATAATGTAGTAAACAAATATGTATGGAAATTACTTATATAAGTTAAGTATGTAAATAGAAATTTTCCACAAAAAAACATCCGTTCACCAGCAAATTTTTTTTTTTTTTTTATTTAAAGTTATCTTGAACATCAGTAAAAGAATTTCGATTGCAGGAACAACTGAACAATAAGTCTAAAGCTAGTTGAAATAAATCATGTCCTACGAAGATTCATCCACATTGAGAAGCAGAGTCAACAACGACGACAAGTACGAGACTTCAAGAACAGAAGAAGAGGTTTTCGGTCGTCCATATGCCTACACTAAGA